>JAJPUD010008082.1:28663-65352 GCA_023553655.1 Myrmecobius fasciatus | reverse complement strand
AAGGAAGGAAGGAAGGAAGGAAGGAAGGAAGGAAGGAAGGAAGGAAGAGACTACATACCAAAAAAAAAAGATGCAACCCAAAGTTGCAAACATTGCAAACCTGAACCTAATATCAATGAAAAAAAATGGAAATGTAATTTTTTTAAAAAAGATACTTGAGCCATTCCTCCAAAACAAACCAAAAACAGACCTAAAGAGATTATTTGCTTTGCAAACACTTTACCCAGACAAGAGAAATACAAGAAAGGTAAACCAATACAGCAACCATGGAAGTGAAAGAAATAGGCATTTACATAGTATCTACTATGTGCCAGGTAATGTACTAAGTGATTTTTATAAATATTATCCCATTTTCTGCTGGTAGGTAGGTTCAATTATTATCCACATTTTGCAATTGAAGAAACTGAGGCAAATGCAGATTAAGTTACTTGCCTAAAATCACAAAATCTAATAAATGGCTGATACCAGATTTGAATTAAAATCTTCTTGACTCTAAATCCAGTACTCTATTTACTGTACTAGCAACTGCTTCTAAAAAAAGGCACCAGGAAGGGAAAAAAGTATACTATGTGTTGGACACTGTATGAAATACTTTTATAAGTATTATTTCTTTTGATCTTCATGACAACCCAATGAGATAGATATAATTACTCTGGGGGAGGAGAGGAAGAAGAAAAAAAGCTATTATCTATTAGATTAACAACAATAACAACAACAAAGAGAGACAATTTAGAAATTCTTTCTGAAAGTACACTAGGAGAAGAGAATGAATGTCAGAGTCAAAAAGAAGTGTTTGTGAAGGAACTTTAGAACATCATGGACATGACACCTCCTAATATCGACCTACAGGTGAATTGATGTTTTTATTGAATTAAATGCCAGAATGGGAGGCTACATAAAATGGTGAATGGGAGAAAGTAGATAGAGGGGAACACGTGATAGAGAGTAATGAAGTCAAAAGTTGACAATGAAGGGAAAATCCTATATGCAGTCTTTTGGGAAGGAGAGTTGGTGGTAAAGGGTGAGATTGAAATAAGAGAAAAGGAAAGATCTCATTTGAGTGGTGAGAGAGTTTCCCAATGAAGAATCTCCCATGGTGAAAAAAGAAATATTCTACAGTGGAAATAACTATCTTAAAATGGGTGTGATCTGTGGGGATTTGATGGATCTCTCATCTTGCCTCAGGAGAAGGGGAATCAGAGCTTTCTGGGAGCAACTGATATTGAGTAGAATGGGAAGTTATGGACCCAGACATGAGATTTCATGGCAAATAGGAACTTGGGAGGGAAGGCGCTTACTCTCCAGTTGGAGAAATAAGACTGGCTTGTCATGGGACACCTGAATATCTTCTCATATTTTAATAATCTCAAAAGAGAGTGAATAACCTATATGGTAAAAATCAAGTGGATGGACAATTTGTGCTCCCCACAGCATGTTATGCAATAGAATAAATAGTCCATTGGTTCAATTCAATTCAATCCCACAAGTATTTAAATGTCCACTAGGTTCCAAGCATTGTGCTAAGGGAATAACAACCCCCCAAAAGCAAAATATTCCTTATCTTAAGATAATGATTCTAGATTAGTAGTACCCCAGAATCACAGAAACCACAGAATTTGAGAATTGAAAGGGACTTCAGCAATTATCCAGTTCAACCTATAAATGAAAGGGATCCTCACTCTAACATGCTTAGACCAGCAGTTGTCTTATCTCTGCTTAAAGATCTCCAAGGAGAGAGAACCCATTATCTCAGGAAGCCCCTCATTTTACTTAGGAACTAATTATTAAAATGTTTTTCCTTCCATCAAGTTCTCTCTACTGGCCTCTCTACAACTATCACCTTTGCTCCATGGAGCCAAATCTAGTTCCTCCTTCATAGAACAGCCCTTCAAATACTTTAAAACCACTATCATGTACTTACTGAGTCTCTTCTTCTCCAGGTCAAATAGGTCTAGTTCCTTCAGCAGAACATCATATGATTAAGACTTGAAATCCTCTACTCTAGCTTACCATGGTACCCAGAACTGAAGACAAAACTCCAGATGAGGGGAAAAGATAATCCCTTCAATTTACAGATAATGTCCCATAGAGGTTACATAGCTGTTAAACTTCAGAAATGTGATTTGAATCTTTGACTTCCCACAGCCTCACGGAGATGCCATTTTATCAGGGATGGGAACACAAGTGTGATGTCAAGTAGAGTGCGGAACTGAATAGGAAGAACAGATGAGGCTGGCATGTGTTGGGGAAATCACATGACTACAAGCCCCTTTCTTACTCCCAAAGCTATCATTTTGAGACTAATATTTTCCAGATGACTTTGAATGGCAGCACAAAATGGAACATACTGATCAAGATCAAGGCAATAGTGGAGAGAAGTATGGCAGAAATTACCCAGAGTAGTATTTTTACTCAGGAAGACCTGTGAGCAAGAGGTGATCTTGAAGATGTTATCAAGGAAATGTGAAATGTGAGCAGGGAAGTGAGTCATATTATGATCAATTAACAACCAATCAATCAACAAGTATTTATTAAACAATTACTATGTGCTAGGTGTTATGGTCACAGAGGGGAAAATTACATAATCCTTGCCCTCAGGAAGTTTACATTCTATCACAGAATCATATACATTTATAAGTATCTACAGAATAAATGAAAAAACATTAAACACAAGTTAGGTGATAAGGCAGAAAGAGCTATGTTATACAGTGAATAGAGTTCTTAGTCCTACAGTTAGGAAGACTTGAGTTCAAATACAGCCTCAGACAAGTACTAGCTGTGTGATCCTGGATATATCATTTAACCTCAGTTTGCCTCAGTTTCCTCATCTGTAAAATTAGCATAATAATATCACCTACCTTCCTTAAGTCTAAACTAAATAATAGGTTAACTTTTTGAGGGGAGGACCCTGACAGTTGGGGGATCAAAAATGGCTTCATGTAGAAGGTGGATTCTGTGCCATTCCAATCAAACTCCCAAGAAATTATTTTACAAATCTAGAAAAACTAATAACAAAATTCATCTGAAAGGACAAAAAGTCAAGAATTTCAAGTGAATTAATGAAAAATGCAGATGAAGGTGGACTAGCTGTGCCAGACCTAAAACTATATTATAAAGCAATGGTTATCCAAACCACTTGGTACTGGCTAAGAAATAGAGTAGTCAATCAGTGCAATGGGTTAGGTTCATAGGACAAAATAGTCAAGGACTACAGTAATCTAGTGTTTGATAAATCCAAAGACTCTAGCTTTGGGGATAAAAACTCACTATTTGACAAAAACTGCTGGGAAAATTGGAAACTAGTATGGCAGAAACTAGGCATTGACCCACACCTAACAGCAAAGATAAGGTTGAAATGGGGTCATGATTTAGACATAAAGAGTGATATTATAAGAAAATTAGAAGAACAAAGGATAATTTACCTCTCAGTTCTGTGTAGAAGGAAGGAATTTGTGGCCAAAGAAGAATTGGAGTTCATTATTCAACACCAAATAGGTAATTTTGATTATATTAAGTTAAAAATTTTTGTGCAAACAAAATTAATGCAGACAAGATTAGAAGGGAAACAATAAATTGGGAAGACATTTTTACATTCAAAGTTCTGATAAAGGCCTCATTTCTAAAATATATAGAGAGCTGACTCAAATTTATAAGAATTCAAGCCACTCTTCAATTGATAAATGGTCAAAGGATATAAACAGACAATTTTCAGATGATGAAATTAAAACTATTTCTAGTCATATAAAAAAGTGCTCCAAATCACTATTGATCAGAGAAATGCAAATTAAGACAACTCTGAAGTACCACTACACACCTGTCAGATTGGCTAAGATAACAGGAAAAGATAATGACAAATGTTGGAGGGGATGTGGGAAAACTGGGACACTAATACATTGTTGGTGGAGTTGTGAACTGATCCAACCATTCAAGAGAGTAATTTGGAATTATGCCCCAAGTGCTATAAAACTGTGCATACTCTGATCCAGCAGTGTGGGCTTATATCCCAAAGAGATCTTAAAGAAGGGAAAGGGACCCACATGTGCAAAAATGTGTCAACCCTTTTTGTAGAGGCAAGTAACTACTGAGTGGATGCCCATCAACTATATTATGATATATGAAAAAATAATGGTATATAAATATTATGAAATATTATTGTTCTATAAGAAACAATCAACAGGATGATTTCAGAGAGGCCTGGAGAGACTTAACATGAACTGATGCTAAATGAAATGAGCAGAATCAGAAGATCATTATACACAGCAACAACAAGACTATATGATGGTCAGTTCTGATGGACGTGGCTCTCTTCAACAATGAGATGATTCACATCAGTTCCAATGATCTTCTGATGAAGAACGCCATTTATACCCAGAGAGAGGACTGTGAGAACTGAGTGTGGATCACAACATAGCATTTTCACTCTTTTTGTTGTTGTTTGTTTGCATTTTATTTTCTTTTTCATTTTTTTTCCTTTTTCATCTGATTTTTCTTGTGCAGCAAGATAATTGTATAAATATGTATGCATATATTGGATTTAACATATATATTACCATGTTTAACATATATTGGATTACTTGCCATCTAGGGGAGGGGGTGAGAGGAAGGGGGGAACTGGATTATTAGGTTTTGCAAATGTCAATGTTGAAAAATTATCCATGCATATGTTTTGAAAATAAAAAGCTTTAATAAAAAAAAGAGGTGGTATCTGAAACCAGGGATGATGGTACATACTTGCAGTCCCTCTGGTTGGGGAGACCAAAGCTGTAGACAGCTTGACTTCAGGAATTCTGAGTGCTGTAGGAAAGCTATAGTCTATAGGGGTCTACGCTAAATTCAGTATCAGTGGTGACACCCCACCCCAGGAATGGAGAAGAGGTACCAAGTTGCCTAAAAAGCAGTAAACAGACTTAGGTCAGAAATGGAACAAAGATCCAAAGATTCCAAGTTATTCTAGATGGCTATGCCCCATGAAATTCCTCGATTTCAAGATTTTGAAGACCCAACAGGCATTGGAAAGAATCATAGGCCAAAACTTCCACATTAATCAGTATGGGAATTGAGCCATAAATAACTATTGCATTTCCAGCTCTGCTAAGATGACAGGGAGACACAATTAAAAAAAATTAGAAAGAAAAAAGTGACCCATGAGGTGAATTTTTTTTTAAGCTTTTTATTTGTATAACATATGTATGGGTAGTTCCCCAACCTTGATCTTTACAAAGCTTTCCAATACAAATTTTACCCCCAGTCCCCTCCCCTCCCCCAGATGGCAGGAAGTCCACTACATGTTAATAATGTTGAAATGCTTGAGAAGTTATGCAAGAAAAATCCTATCTACAAGAAAAAAAAAGAATCAGAGAAAGGCAACACAATGCAAGCAAATGTCAATAGAGATCATGAAAATGTTACGTTGTGGCCCATATTTCATGTCCCTCTTTCTGGGTGTATATGGTTTTCTTCAGTGAATAACTGGAACTGGTTTGAGACAATTCTTTATTGCAGAGAGCCATGTCCAGATGAGGTGAATTTTTAAGGAAATGGGATTATACAAGGTGGAAAAAAGGACAGAGTCCATCCCAGACTTAGAGGTCAGCCAGTATAAAGACACAGAAATGTGAGATGGAGCCTCATGTGTGAGGAACAAGAAAATATTAGAACACTTAGAAATTGATACATAATGAATCCAGAAAAGTCATTTGGGACCAAGTCACGAAGGGCTATAAATGCCAAACAAAAGAGTTTGTATTTGATCTGAGAGGCAAAGTCACAAAAATGAGAGAGGAGGAAACCAAAGATGATCTGACCATCTCACCCAAGAGTGCCCAAAGAGACAGAACCTAGCCCAGACAAAAAGTCCCAAATTAAGATTTAATACTTGAGATATGACTAAATTGAAACCACTATGATGAAATATTAGGAGGAGTCATGAGATTTCAAAGAATATACCAAAAAGAAGAGAGTAACTCCACAACAACTACAAATAGAATCTCAAAGGGAAAAAATAGCATGGCTATATGGCAGAAAGAATTGAAAGGGAAAAAAATAATTTAGAACAGTAGGTGAAAATCTTAGCTAAATAACCTGAAAATGAGAATAGAGCAAACAGAACTCAATGACTCCATGAAGCAAAAAGAAACAATAGAACAAAATGAAAAGACTGGAAAAATAGAAGAAAACATTAGAAATGTACTATCAGTTACAACTACCCTGGTGAATGAGTCAAAAAGAGATAACTTAAGAACCACTAACCTACATGAAAACTATAACCAAACGAAAAACCCAGAGACTATATTTCAAGAAATCATAAATGAAAATTGCCTAGACCTATTAGAACCTGGAAATAAGGTCAAAATATAATTTGTGTTACTTCCTAAAAGAAGATTCTAAATAAATCTGAATATCATAGTCAAAATCCAAAGTGTCCACAGCAAAAAAAAAAAAAAATTCAATTAGCCAAAGGGAAAAATGTGTTTAAACCCAAAGGAACCAATCATGATCACACAAGACTAGGCAGCTACTACTTTCTTTTTTAATTTATTATTTATTTTAATTACATTTTGAGTTCTGAGTTTTCTCCCTTTCTCCCTCAGTTCTTTTCCTGGAAGTGAATATCATTTTTCTTCATACATCCTTATAGGTGATTTGGATGATCATGTTACTCAGAATATCTTAGTCATTTAAAATTTCCCCCTGAATAATATTACTGTTACTGTATAGAACATTCTCTTGGGTCTGCTCATTTTACTGTGTATTATTTCATGCATATCTTTCCATGGTTTTCTAAACCAACTTGCTTGTCATTTCTTGCAGCATAGTAGTATAGTGTTCCATCACAATTATACATCACAACTTACTCATCCATTCCCCAATTGAAAGATATAGTTCTTTGCCACCACAAAGAGAACTACTATAAATATTTTAGAACATATAGGTTCTTTTCTTTTCTTCCTGATTACCTTGACTGAGTCAAAGGATATGGACAGTTTTATGTTCATATCCTTTGGGCATAATTCCAAATTGCTCTCCCAAAATGATTGAATCAGTTAACAATTTCACCAACAGTGTATTAGAGTCCCAAGTTTCCCACATTCCCACATTTGTCATTTTTCTTTTCTGTCATGGTAGACAGTCACATTGGTGTGAGATGGTACTTCAGAACTGTTTTAATTTGCATTTTCTAATCAATAATGATTTAGAACATTTTAATATGAGAAAATATAGCTTTGATATCTTCTTCCAAAAAACAGCCTGTTCATATCTTTTGATCATTCATCCATTGAAAAATAATTACTACTTTCTTTTTTTTAATTTATTAATACTTTTTATTTGCAAAACATATGTATGGGTAATTCCTAAACATTAACCCTTACAAAGCTTTCTGTTACAAATTTTTCCCCCCTACTCCCCACCTCTCCCCTAGATGGCAGGATATCCACTACATGATAATTATGTTAGAATACTTAAGAAATCGAATATATGTATAGTTATTGCATCATTTTTTGTGCAGGAGAAATCATATCTACAAGAAAGAATAATCCGATAAAGGAAATACAATGCAAGCAAACCTCAATAGAGAACATGAAAATGTTATGTTGTGGTCCACATTTCACATCCCTCTCTCTGGGTGTATATGGCTCTCTTCACCGAACAATTGGAACTGGTTTGAAGCATTTCATTGTTGAAGAGAGTCATGTCCATTAGAACTCATATAGTATTGTTGTTGTCGTGAATAATGATCTCCTGGTTCTGCTCACTTCACTGAGCATCAGTTCATGCAAGTCTCTCCAGGCCTCTCTGAAATCGTCCTGCTGGTCGTTTCTCACAGAACAATAATATTCCATAACATTCATATACCATAATTTATTCAGCCACTCTCCAATTGATGGGCATCCATTCAGTTTCCAGTTTCTAGCCACTACAAAAAGAGCTGCCACAAACATTCTTGCACATGTGGGGCCCTTTCCTTCTTTTATGATTTCTTTGGGATATAAGCCCAATAGAAACACTGTTGGGTCAAAGGGTATGCATAGTTTGATAACTTTTTGAGCATAGCTCCAAATTGCTCTCCAGAATGGTTGGTTGGATCCATTCACAGCTCCACCAACAATGCATCAGTGTCCCAGTCTTCCCACATCCCCTCCAACATTCATCTTTATCTTTTCCTGTCATTTTAGCCAATCTGACAGGTGTGTGGTGGTACCTCAGAGTTGTCTTAATTTGCATTTCTCTGATCAATAGTGATTTGGAGCACCTTTTCATATGATTATAAATAGTTTTAATTTCATCATCTGAAAATTGTCTGTTCATACCTTTGACCATTTATCAATTGGAGAATGGCTTGAATTTTTATAAATATGAGACAATTCTCTATATATCTTAGAGATGAGACCTTTATCAGAACCCTTAAATGTAAAGATGATTTCCCAATTTGATGCTTCCCTCCTAATCTTGTCTGCATTAGTTTTGTTTGTACAGAAACTTTTTAACTTAATATAATCAAAATTATCTATCTGGTGTTCAATTAAGAGTTCCAGATCTTCTTTGGACATAAATTTATTCCATCTCCACAGGTCTGAGAGGTAAACTGTCCTATGTTCCTCTAATTTGGTTATCATACCACTCTTTATATCTAGATCATGAACCCATTTAGATCTTATCTTGGTGTGGGGTGTTAGGTGTGGATCCAGCCTTAATTTCTTCCACACTAGTTTCCAATTTTCCCAGCAGTTTTTGCCAAATAGTGAGTACTTATCCCAAAAGCTGGGGTCTTTGGGTTTATCAAACACTAAATTGCTAACATTATTACCTAGCTTGTCCTGATATCCTATCCTATGCCACTGATCGGCTGCTCTAATTAATTACTACTTTCAAAGAAAGAAAATCTTGGGATACAAAATACCAAAAGGTTAATAACCAATCATAACATGCCCTGAAAAACTGAATATAATCTTATGGGGAAAATGTTTCTTTAATGGAATAAAGGACTTTTACAGATGCCTAATGAAAATGAGAATGTACTTTAAAAGCAATGAAAATGTACTTTATGAGAATGTACTTTAAAATGTAAACACAAGAATCAACAGAAACCAAAAAAGTTAAATACATTTAAACAATAAGGAAATGCTTACACTAACAAGAGAAGAGATGGGTGGCCCTTGAGAATTCTAATGTCAAAGGTCACAAAAAGAATTAAATAAAATTAGTAGAGGGTCTGAGATGGTTTTGCTTGTGTTAAAAACACAAAGACGTGTAGGAGGCAATGGACCTTTCTTCAATATATTACCAAGAGCCAGCATTTTATATAATGGAAAAATGGAGAGTTTTCCAATAAGATAAAGCATAAAACTAAGATATTAATTATTATTTGATATAGTTCTAGAAATCCTACCTGCAGCAATAGAATAAGAAAAATAAGGGGAGTAAATACAAATAAAAAGGAATAAAAATTATAATTATTTTGCAGATGGTGATGATTTATTTAAACAGAGATTTTACTGAAAATTAAATGACTAATAATTACAGCAAAGCAGTAAATAGAATCTAAAACAATCCCACATAACTCACTAGTCTTTTTTTTGTTTCACCAAGAAGATACAGCATGAAAAGATATTCAATATAACTACAAAATGGATAAAAATTTTTGGAGTTCATACTTCAAATACATATATAAGAATTATATAAATACAATTAAAAATCATTCTTTTCAAAAATAAAAGAGACCAGTAATTGGAGAGATATTAATTGCTTATGGTTAGGCCATGTCAATATAATACTATTACATGGCAATAGTAGTAAATATACTTATTCAATATCATATGATTCAATCTACCAAAGAGTTACATTACAAAACTAGGGGAAAAAAATAACAAAATAATTTGTTCCTCCAAATGATCAAGAATTTCGAGAAAAATAATGAAAATAAAAGGTAGCAAAGAAGGGATCCTATCAATATCAGGTCTTAAATTGCACTTCAGAGCAATAATTATCCAAACTACTGGGTATTTGTTAAATACAAAGCTTAATCGTGTATAAAATTAGATTGATGTCATATGGAAACAAACACAATAGCAGAGAATGGTACAGAGAATGGCATACATTTTCAGACATGGCCAATTTTTTGCTTTTGTTTACTTAACTATGATCATTTATTTCAAAAATAAAATTAAAATTTTCTCAATTATCAATCATTTATTTTATTATTTGTTAATCTATTATTAAGCATTATTTTCCCCCCATCTTCCCTATTGAGAGGAAAACTGGAAAATAAAATCCTTGTAATAAATGCACATAGTCAAACAAAAAAATTCCCTTATTATCCATTTCCAAAATGTGTCTCATTCTGCTCATTTGTTTCACTGTCTATCTGAAGATGAGTAGCATTTTTTATCATTCGTCTTCTAGAGAAGTGATGACAAATTCAAATAGAAGTAAATGGAGGTATCTAAATTGTACAAAAGGGTCTCTGAAGCCTCATACTGACTTAGAAAAACACATAGTAACATTATTATGGTCTATTATATTTCTATTTCTTTTTACTTGTATTTTGTATTTATTTGTAATTTATTTGCATTTATCATATTATTTATTTGTTTATTTATAATGTATTTGTTAAATATTTTCCAATTACATTTTAATCTGGTTCAGCCCATATTTGACACTTCTGCTCTAGAATTTTGGGTTTATCAGAGTTCTTACAATGTCCAAAATTGTTCTTTTTACAATGATATGTCATAGTATAACTTATTCTCCTATTATTCACTTCACCATGTATCTATTGATATAAATTTCTTTGAAATCATCTCCTTCATTTCTTATGGCACAATAATAGTCCATTAATTCATATTTCATAAAGTGATCAATCATTCCCCAACTGATGGGTAACCTTAGTTTTCAGTTCTTTGCCACTACCAAAAAAAAAAGCTATTATAAATATATCTGACATACTGAACCTTTCCCCCTTTCTTTGTTCTCTTACTATCCTCCAAGTATTTTGTAATACATTAACACTGGAGTCCTTGCTATTCCTCTTATAAGGTCTTCTATTTCTCTTACTCTCATTGTTTTTCCCCATATCTGGAATTTTTTCTTTCCTCATCTCCAAATCTGTTTCTTTCTGGCTTCCTTTAAGTCTCATCTAGAATCTCACCTTCCATAAGAAGTTTTCCCCAAATCTTTAGAAGAATTACCCACATTTAACCTATATTGGATTACTCATTGTCTAATGGAGTGGGGAAGAGGGGAGAGGGAAAAATGGGGATACAAGGTTTTGCAAGGGTGAATGTTGAAAACTATTTTGGGATATATTTTGAAAAATAAAAAAGCTATTATTTTTTTAAAAGTTTTTCTCATTGCTCCTTAGTGCCTTCCCTTCATAGATTATCTGCAAATTATCCTGTATATATCTTATAAGTACATAATTGTTTGCCCTGTTAGAGTGTAATCTCCTTGAGGGTAGGGACTGTCTTGTGTTTTCCTTTGTATCCCCAGTACTTAAACTCTGTGTCTTAACATATGCTCACTGACTTCTCTTGACTATTGTCTTAGGAATGATATTGTTGGATTAAGAGAGTCTGCACATTTTAGTAACTTTAGGCAAAGCTCCAAATTGCTTTCCAGAATAAATGGACCAATTCCCAACTTTGCCAATAGGACATCATTGTACCTATTTTCCCACAGGTCCTTTTATCACCTGATAGTTGTAAGCTGGAATTTCAGAGTTGTTATAATTTATATTTCTCTAATTGTTAGTGATTTTGGTGTTATTTTATATTATCATAAATATTTTAAATTTGTACAGGAGGCTTTTTTTAATTAGGGGGAGATTTGGTGGGAAAGGGGAAGGATTATAATGAAGAAGAAGAAGAAGAAGGAGAAGAAGAAAAAGAATGAAGAATGAAGAATGAAGAATGAAAAATGAAGAAGAGGAGGAGGAGATAAGAAAACTAATGATAAATTTTTTAAAATAAAAGGAATAGTAGTAAACAGAAAGGAGCTCAGAGGGAGCTACAGATAATCAAGACAGCTTTGAAATTAATGTGTTAAATTTATTATGCATTTTTAAAAATATAAAGTGGACATCATAGAGATTCAAGATTTCATATAATCCTTTTTTTTCTATTTCTCTTTGCATATGGAAGTGTTCATGTTTGTTGGTGTATGTCAAGTTTAAGATTTTTTGAAAATGTAATAGAAAGCAGGAGTCACTGGTAATAGAAAAGATTAGTCTCTCTGCCTTCATTCAATTACTCCCCTTCTCCAATCAGTCCTCTGAACACTGCACATTAACAATGAAATAAAGAATCTGAATATCATCCAAACAAGAGTTTTGTTTTGCAAGGCATGTAGTTGCAGAAACAAATTGGGCCCAAGGTTCTCAGTAGCATAAGAGGCCTTAATTCTTGATTTCTATGCAATTAATATACAATTTGGAGAGAATGATAAACAGGATTTAAGGATTAAGCCAACCTGGTTTCTTATTGGAAAAGGTGATTTGGAGACACTTAGATGAGAGGGAGAGTGTTATTCTCGTAGTAGGGTGATGTTGAGGAGGTGGGGGATAGTCTTGGGAAATCACCAAAATTAGATGACTCAAAGGAGTTCAAACTAAACTTCACAGCATGGTGAACAAAGGCAAAATGGAATCACTAGTATTATTTTTAAAGTAGCATTTTCCTCTTTGATTCTGGGGTTCTCAACCCCAGGATCATTTATTTAAACTCTTTATCTATTAAGGATTTCTGGTTAGAATGATAGTCTAGAGAATCAAAGTAGTGGGTGAGAAGCACAAAGAGTACAAGCAGAGTCATAATCTCATATATTCCCTAACAAGACAAACCTTGTTAAATAGAATATTTAAATAGAAAAATAAATAAGGGGGCAGCTAGGTGGTACAGTGGATAGAGCACCAGTCCTGAAGTCAGGAGTACCTGAGTTCAAATCTGGTTTCAGACACTTAACATTCCCTAGCTGTATGACTCTGGGCAAGTCACTTAATCCCAATTGCCTCAGCAAAAAAAGCAAAAAGAAAAAAGAAAAATAAATAAGATTGTAAATCAATGCACTCACCATGGACCATTTTGAGCAGAGAGATTTATATGATATCAAACTAACCAAGAAAACTCAGCAAACATAAATACCATGAAACAAAAAGAGTAATACAATACAGTAATCCCTTCTAAATCACAGGAATTAGATATATAGCCATCTGCAGTCTGGAAAATCTACATAAAGTTTTTGGGGGCTCCCTCATACGGAATAAAAAGTCTGAATTCTTTTTTTTTTTGATGAAGTAAAATCCAAATTGTAAAATTTGGATTATTTGGTCATAGGCTATATTATGCAATACTATACATATGTTCTGAGTTTCTAAACTTTTTTGCATCATCTGCTAGCTTTTATATGTCCTCTGCAGCTTCCACTCAATTCCCAAAAATTCCCACTTAATTTCTTATGCCAAACCATGATGTATCAAAACTGGGGAAAATTGTGATATGGAAAGGATAACTATAATGATCATCAACATTAAATAACATCAAGTCTCCTTATAATCTGGTAACCAAGTCCCAATGTCTATTTAATCAGCACATTTCATCTTGAGTACTAGATGTCCCGGGCAATTCTGCCTGGAACTTTCCCTTGGATATTCTGGAAAAGATCTCATTCTCAGAGCAGCTCTGAAGGATTTTCTTAGTAGATCTGTTTCTCTGGTTCCAAGTCACTTGGTAATTCTGTTAGAATCTGTCAGTAATAAAACTCAATACATCCTAATTTTGATATTCTAATAACTAACTCATGTGGTGAAAACCAGCTTAAGCCTTGTGCTTCTGAAACAACAGGGCTACATAAGAAGAACATCAAATTAGGAACATATAATTTCTCTGAAACTTCAAAGATTTTCAGACTTTACATAGTACTTGCTGTTTCTATCTTTACCTAAACTCTATATCTGAAACAGACACTGCCAGAAACAGACTTAATTAAGAATCTTTTTTTTTTTTTAAATCTGACTTGGAAAATGAGCCCTCTCTTAAAATGATCAGAATGAGACTAAATGAGACTTCCTTAAAATAGGAAAAAAAATTCACTTTCTTTACAATTAGCAATATAATTTTCTATGTAACATTCTTAATATAATTTTGAGAGTTTATTACTAAAACATACTCAAGGCCTGCATATTCCATTAGAAATATTTGGAAGCAAATACAACACACACACACACACACACACACACACATACACATACACACACACATACACACACACCTATTTATATGTATAAGATTCTAGCTCTTAGAGAAAAAAAATTTGATTCTTTGCTCTCTCAAGATTTATTTCTCCATTTAATTAAAAAATTTTTACATCTCTGTCTTATTCTCTCTTTCTGAGGCTATTATTCCTATGTTATTCTGAGTCAGGTTCAAGGACCTAATTTTATATACGAATATATATTTGCAAGTAGATACCACATCCAAAAATCTCATTTATTTAGTTGCTTAGAATATGGAATTAACCTTAAATACGGAGTAACAACAGCAAGATCCTTCATATTTACATCCTATTATAACTCAGAAGTTTAGTATTAATCTATTAATTGATTCAGTATTGCAGCAATGAAAATTTCTACTGTTCACCTGTCTGGATTATAGAGAATTGGTATGAAAGGAAAAGGACCCTGAAGTCAGGAGGACCTGAGTTCAAATCTGGTCTCAGACACGTAACAGCTGTGTGATCCTGGGCAAGTCACTTAACCCCAATTGCCTCAGCAAAAAAAAAAAAAAAAAAAGGAAAAGAGGGACATGGTTAAGACAATATCAAGAATATTCTCCTAATGTCACAGATAATTCTTACATAAGCCATAGCAAGGGGAAAACTCCCTTAGCTTTATTTAATTCCAAGCGAAAGACATAGTTAAGAGTCAATCATGAAGCAAATTTCCATATTTTTCCCCCAACAGGATGTCAAAAGCCAGGTTCAAAATTTTCTGTTCAAAGGAAAAAATCCCCAGTGGGGAAACTGAGTCAAGAGACTCCTACCTTAGCCTAGGCCAAGATTGCCCTCCCAACTTTTACCAGACACAAACTTCCATCATCTTATTGCACTCCCTTTGGGCAGCATATGGCATTCCCTTTGAATGGTGGACTATTGGCCTTATGACAATTCAGACAAAATCATACTTTAAATCAAAACTTAGAATGATAACAAATTATACTCTCAAGAGATTTTACTTCAAATAACAAAATTTCACTAATTACAGCTCAGGGCTAACTTATTATTCTCTTCACATTGCAGCAACAATTAAAAATGAGCAATAAAAGAATATTCCATTTATCCTTCATTTATAAATTAAGAATAACCACATTCTTAAGTTTTTGTTTTTGTTTTTTTTGCTTTTTGCTGAGGCAATTGGGGTTAAGTGACTTGCTCAGGGTCACACAGCAAGGAAGTGTCTAAGACCAGATTTGAACTCAAGTCCTCCTGACTTCAGGGCTGGTGCTCTAACCACTGTGCCACTTCGCTGCCCCTGACTTTCTTAAGTTTTTACACATACAATGAATGGTTGACTCAAAACCACAAGGGAATTCTGACTACTGGAAGTTTCCAATATATATATATATATTGCCTATGTCACCTCTAAGGCAACATTGAAATCTTTGAATCTAAGGTCTATTGCTGCTAAACTAGCTCAAAGATATAACTACAATACAGACTACTTATTAGCTGGTACAATTTCATAATTTTCATAAGTGATAGTCAAATACTCTATCAGATAAAACTCACTCTTTACTACAAGCAAACTTATAAATTTCCCCACTTTGACTGGAGAGGTCCTAGTTTCTCAAATTTCAGTATTTGAGAATTTCATCACACACTTTCTGCAGGATTGATAAAATTGTATGGCCCTGCCCAAACAGAAAGTCCCAAAAAACCTCCCAGAGAAAGTTAACTTAAGGGATCTGTATTACTTTTTTTTCTCAACATTGTTATTATTATTATTATCCACTTTAAAGAAAAAAAACATATTCCATTAAATATTTAACAGGTTTTTAAAAAAATATTTTTATCACATTCTTTTAACACTTCAATTCAAATTCTAACAGTATCCAGGTGAAAAGAGAAGTTACTTCTCCAAAAGTGTTTCTGATACAATGTTTTCCCAAATTTCACAATATAAGAAAATTTTTAGAAACACAATACCAACATATATAATACCATGCATTCAAAACATGAAACAAAACTTAGTACCAGTCAGGTACTAATTTGGTAGAATGCATTTTCCAATTATCCTAAGTAGAAATTCAATCATTTTATCCCTTTCTTCATTTTATATTGATTGCATTCAAGACCAATTTGTCATGTGACAAGTACTTTACAATAACGTGATCATGGCAGGTGGATGCTATATTTTATTTGTCCCCTTTACAGATCAGGAAACTGAGGTAAACAGAGGTAAAGTGATTTGCTTAAGGTCACATAGCTAATTAATTTTGAAGACCAGATTTTTAAAAATAATAACCTCTTTTTCCCCTAATTGTCACATGAGCCACCCTGCTAGTGACTGCTGGGATCTAATTCTGACCAGCAGAATAGATCATGTCATATGAGAGGACAATAATGATACAAGGAGACTGAGAGTCAATTGTAGTAAAGGTCTCCTGACCTCTTATCTCTATCTCTGATTTATTTCATCACTATACAGGATATATATTTTTAAGCCCAGCAAGATTATTATTGTTTAAAGAGAAGCATACATTCTTTTTCAAGCAACATCTGTGTCAGTAAATTTGTTTTATGACCTTCAGACAGATATTTCTGATTCTTTGGGTTATGTCTGTCTTTCTTTGGGCCTGTCATCTCTACTTCAAAGAATAAGATAAAGATAATAAAATACTCCTTTAGTCTCTCTAATTTGCTGTGATTCATAGTTATGGGTCTGGAATTCACAACTGTGGTAGAGGGGGCTTTGGAGAACTGACCCGCCCCATTGATGCAATCATCTCTGACCTTTTTACAGGCTCTCTGGGTTTAGTGTGATCCTCAATAAATTCCTGTTTTTGTTTTAGAGAGGCTAAATGAAGTTGAGTGCTAATTTGACTGACAGGCCGAAGGACCATTTTCAATAACCCACACAAATAGAATAATAATAACACAAGCACAGTTAGAGTTGGTCCAAAGTGTAACATAACAAGTTATACTGCTTAAAGAATTCAATTGTTGTATGACAGATAATATATATTTTTTACAATATTCTTCATGTGATACTAATTTTAAGACACCAGATGTTAATTACATTTTTACCAAAGCATATAGGAACATGATTAGCCCTGCCTGTAAAGTTAAAAGCTGTAGTATCTAAGTCTGGTTGGAATCCATTTTTCTTCTCCATCACCTGTTGAAATAAAAACAAACTTTCTTCCCCAAGTTAGTATGTGTGTCAGTCCATGCCATGTATTGGTGTGAGGGTCTCATCACATGATCCTAATAGATTTTGTCACAGGGCATAATGGAAATAGTGTCCGAGGAGACCCTGAAAGACCCCCCCCGGCTGCAGGATTTAAACCACTGTCATCAAATGTCAGAAAATTAATGATAAAGATAACATAAGATAGCTGTCGGGATGGTGAGTCCCATCCTGTATTATTCCTTTTTTGTTTCTGTAGAAGTGTTTTAATGTTTTTATGATGGCGTTCCACAATTCCTTGACCTTGTGGATTATAAAGAATGCCAGTAACATGCATCTCTTGCAAAAGGCTTTGAATGGGGCTGAGTACAGGCGGGAGCATTATCAGTTTTTAACATTACTGGCAAGCCCATGAGTTGTGCAGCAGCACAAAGGTGATTTATAACAGCCTGAACTCCCTGAGTTTGTTTGTGTTAGCATAAGTAAAACCAGAGGATGTGTCCACTGATACATGCATATATGATAAGGAAATATTTTGCCATGTCATGTTCTTAATTGTGTCTGCACTTCAACCAATAATTGGAATATAGGAGTTGGTTGAAATTTAATATGTGTTGTCTCTAAATGCTTTAAGCAAAAATAGCATAAGCACTGTCAGAAAGTAAATTAATGTCCATAGGTCAAATCTTTAAAACCTGTAAAATAGCAGATAATTCATTCTGTTGTGTAGACTCAAAAGAAGTATTATCCCTATATTTTTGAGTGGGAGAAGGATAAAATCCTTCTACAAGGAAGGAAAGGATAAAATAGATTGTGTCATGTGAGAGGATGATAATGATACAAGGAGATTGAGAGACAGTTTCAGTGAAGGTCTCTTGACCTCTTACCTCTACCTCTGATTTATTTTATCTCTATATAGAATATATATTTTCTAAGCACAGCAAGATTATCATTGCTTAAAGAAAAGTATACATTCTTTCTCAAGCAACATCTGTCAATAAATTTGTTTTATGACCTTTAGATTCTTTGAGTTATATCTGTCTTTCCTTGGACCTGTCAGCTCTACTTCAAAAAATAAGATAAAGATAGTAATAATAAAACATTCCTTTAGTCTCTTTAATATGCTTTGATTTGCAGCTGTGGGGCTGGGATCCACAAGTGTGGTGGTGGGGGCTTTGGAGAACCGACCCATCCTATTGGTACAGTCATCTCTGACCTTTTTACAGGTTCTTTCCACACTTAGTGTGGTCCTCAACAACATATGAAAAAAACAGTCTTTTAACATTCAGTGGGTTTTTTCTGAAAGTTTTGAGTTCCAAATTCTATCCTTCTTCTTCTCCCTCCTTGAGTTGCTAAGCAATCTGATATAGATTATACAAGGAGGGAAGGAAGGAAGGAAGGAAGGAAGGAAGGAAGGAAGGAAGGAAGGAAGGAAGGAAGGAAGGAAGAAAAAAGAGAAAAAAGAAAGAAGAAGGAAAGGAAGGAGGGAAAAAGAAAGGAAGGGAAGGAAGGAGGGAGGAGGAAGGAAGGAAAAAGAACAAAGGAACAAAGGAGGAAAGGGAGGAGGAAGGGAGGGCAAGGGAAAAGAAGAGATGGGAAAGAAAAAGAGGGAGAAATAGTATGCTTGTCTGTATTTAGACATCAATTCTTCTTTTAGAGGCAAGATAGCATTTTTCATCATAAATCCTTTGGGATTATCTTGAATCATTCACAGTTTTTCACTGTATAGTATTGCCTTAACTATTTTCAGTGTTCACTTAGTTCTGTTCACTTCACTTTGTATCTATTCATTTAAATCTGGGTTTTTAAAAAATCATCCTGGGCATCATGTCTTATAGCACAATAATATTCCACTACAATCATATATTTGTCCTGGCATTCCCCAATTTATGGGCATTCCCTCAATCTCTAATTCTTAGCCTCCATAAAAAGTTGTTATAAATATTTTTGTGCAAAATTTTGTCCGATAGTAAAGAACAAAAGGGAAAAAAGAAATTTACAATGTAATTTTATTATTTAATTTAATATTCATTTAAAAGGAATTTTTATTTATTTTATTTAAAAGGAATAGCAAGTTGTATATAATAGATTTGCAGTTTCATATGCAATCATCTTTTTTATTATATCATGTTATAGAGGAAAACCCAAAAAGGTCTGTTTCTCTTTAAAAAAAAAAATCTCTTTGGGATACAGACCTATTGCTGCGTCAAAGGCTATGCATAGTTCCAAATTGCTTTCCAGAATGGTTGGATTAGTTCACAATTCCACCAATAATGTATTAATGTCTCAGTTTTCCCACATTCCCTCCAACATTTATCATTTTCCTTTTCTGCCATGGTAGCCAATCTGATAGATGGGAGGTGGTACTTCAGAACTGTTTAAATTTGCATTTTTCTAATCAATAGTGATTTAGAACACTTTTTCATATGATTATTGATAGCTTTGATTTTTTTGTGAGATCAGATTTTTAGCTTAGTCTTCCTGATCCATGCATTTTTCCAGCATGACTGCCTTAAAATAGCAAATATATTTTGTATTAAGTTCTGATTCACCACAAATACTCGACAGGAGAACACATCTCACTATAAATGGTATCACACTATGATTTAGTTTCAAGACAGATTTTGGCCAAATCAAATCTGGATTTTTAATCATAAAGAATAACCACATGAAGTTTCTCATACCCTTCTTATTTCAAAGAGATCAAAACCTCCCTCAAACCTCTTTCCAAAACTCCAAAACCCTTTACTTTCAAACCCTCCATTTAAACTGTGTCAATGCAGAGAGACTACGATTTTTTCTAATTTTCTCCTGTCATCCTTATTTGCTTAGATTATCTTTCTTCCTAAGAGGTGCAGTAGATAGAGCACTAGGCCTGGAGGCAGGAAGAACTGAGTGTGACCCTAAGCAAGTCACTTATTCCTGCTTCCTTCAGTTTTTTCATCTGCTAAATGAGCTGGAGAAGAAAATTACAAACCACTCTATTATCTTTTCCAAGAAAAAACCAAAAGGGGTTATAATGAAGAGTCAAACCCGACAGAAAAACAACATCCAGTGGACTTTGATTAAAACCTTTCAAAAGTTAATCTTTCTTGTTTCCTTTTCATATTGAAATCCAACACTTCTCATACTTCCAATTTGCTTAATTTCTCTAGTCTCTTTTTTTCCAATCATATTACAGATTATCTATGGAATTAACCTTCCCTCCACTTTTTTTTACCCCTTAAAAAAAATTCCAAGACACAGAACACAAATAACATGACAAGACAGATACATAGAAAATAGCAATGCCAGTTGCAAGGAGACCTGTCTTGTACTATGCCAGTCTCTGGTCGGAGAAAATGAGTCAGCTCAACTGAAGGTTTAGTGATTTCCCTGTAAAAGGGGTATTCACTGTAAGAGCCTGCAACTCCTCAAGTGGCAAGTAACTGGTGTTTGGTTTTTGGAAAGCCCAAGGGTTTGTAGGATTAAGATCTTTTTGGAGATATCTGCTGGAACTTGTGACTTAATAGAAAGCCTAGGCAGTCCACCTAGCACCATTGTTGATTTGTCTTTAGAAGTCTCTTTCTTCAAGTTACTTTAAGATGTGGAGAGACTATCAGACTGAATGTAGCTTTGTGAGAGGGGACAAGTGGTAAATCACCTATAATTTGGATAAAAGTGGATTCAGCAGGCAAAATAACAGAGCCTAAGTAAGCTTTAAGGATCTGAGAGAACAGACAGGGCTCTCGATATAATCTTATGGCAATCTGGGTCTGTTGCTGATTCCATCAGATGACAAATGGATATTGGAAATTGGGGTACATCAGAATATTAAAGAAAGCTGAGTATACATCTTCCACCAGAAGACAGCTGAAAAGGGCATGACCTCCTTATAAGTCCCATTTCAGAAGAACTTTCACCCCACAAATTGTCAGGAATCCCACAAGAAGGTATGAATTGTGATCCCTTGGTTTTCTGGGCTAACTCTGAGAAGTGTCCCAAGAGAGGGGAAGGAGAGGTACAGAGTGGTCAAAGAGTTTCAAACTTAGGAATCCATTTGAGGAGCATTTAATGGTGGCCTTGAGCTTGCATAGAAAATCTCTACCAGAAAGTTCCCAGGAGATGAGAGAATCAGAAGAAAAAAATGTTCCAAGGACAGGGGTCCCATAATAATACACTAAGGGCATAATTTGGGAAAATTTGGAGGCTTCCTACTCAGCTCAATCATATCCAAATTTTTTTCACAGAGGTATCAACCAGTATCAAACAAGTATCAACTAAGCAATCATAATACTCTTCTCCTACCACAATGATGGTGTGACATTCAGGTGTGTGTGTGGGGGGGGTTGTATGCAAAAACAGAAGGATCGGGCTGGGTGGTCAGGCTCAAAAAGTCCATTCCCCATTTGCCACTCACCATCATGTTGATTTAGACTATTCAGCCTTCTGTTTCAAATCCCACTTTCTTTCTACAGTAAAAGCATTCCCCATTTCTGTTCCCGATTCCTGAGTGTCCTTGCAAATCTCTACAGTGGGTTTGAATTTATCAACTTTTCCATACCCCTCATAAACATCTTTAATTCATGGAGTCTGAATTCATGGAGGCTGATTTGGACCACTCTCCCCCACAGTGAGTTTGGAATAAATCATTCTTGAAAAAGGGGGGGGGGAAAGATGCCTAAGTGGGGTCAGGAGCCAAAGGTGTACTAGCAATGGGATGGCGTAATGAGAGAGTGGAAGTGCAGTAACAAGGTCTATAGACAAGAGAGAAAGATAGGAAGACAGACTCTGTGGGAGAGCATTGCCCAGCAAAACCAATATTCCTTTTGCCTATGTGCACAATTCTCAAGAAGAATGCAGAATGCTTTTGATTTCTAATAATCAAAGGTCCCTTCTTTAGGTCAGATTAGGGACCCATCTGGATTTTTATATATTTTAGACCACTCTTTACATAATTTGAGAGCTCTATTTTTAATTTCCTTCTGAATGGAAGTTTCCCTGTTCTCAGGCCAATAAGAACTTCCCTAAGGGGGTGACAGGCCCCTTACTAGGGCTTGCCCCATGATACTCTCATTCAGGTACTTGCCACATCTGGATGTGAACAGAGAAGAGAACATAGAGGTCCACGAAGCAGTGTTCCTTCCTTCACAAAGAAAAACCCTTAGTAGAAAATCTCACAAATGCTCTTAGGGATTTTCTGCAGTGAAGGTTTAGCTATCTTGCAGCTATTTGCATGATCCCCTCCTGGATACAAGCTTACCAATACTGTTACAATGAAATAGAAAAAACTAAGTATCATCCAGACAAGTGATTTATTTTGTAAGGCATGCAACTGTTGAAAAAAATCAGGCCCAAAGTTCTCAGCAGCTCAAGAAGCCTCAAACCCTGTTTTTTTTGTTTTTGTTTTTGTTTTGTTTTGTTTACAGTTAATATGCAATTTGGAGGGAATCCCAAAATCAGGTGACCTGGATTATAATACCTAGAATGCAGACTATCATGTATGAAGCCTGTCTTCCACAATCAGAATATTGTTGTAGAGTTAAAAAGCCAAGGAGGAACAGCAGAATCAATCATGTTTCAGCTACTTTCTCTATCATCTTGGGGGGTGACCTGATCCATCTCCCAGTAAATTTCTTGGAATACCTGAAGTTGAATGCTGGGGTTTTCTTCTCCTTCCCTAGTGGTGACTCAGGGACAGCGAGGTGATGCAGTAATAAAGAGAGCACCAGATCTGGAGTTAGAAAGACCTCAGTTCAAATACAGATTTGGACACTTTCTAGCTGGGTGACCCTGGGTAATCACTTAATCCTCATCTGTAAAATGAGTTAGAAAAGAAAATAGCAAACTACTCCAGCACATTTGCTAAGAAAATCCCAGTTGGGGTCACAAAGAATAAGACTTTTTATGAAAGGACTGAGCAACAACAACAGTAGTGACTCTAGTTTACCACATAACCATTTATTTAGAAAGTATTTGGTGGGAGGGCAGGTGGGACAGATTGATACCTTCTGTAGCCTCTAAAGTTTTAGTTCTTAAGTAGAGAAGATATCCCACTATCTCCCCCTCTCTGGATTTTAAAAAGCTAGAATACTGAAAGATCTTGACAGGCTAGAATATTACATAGAATCTTGAATAGGGAAAATATATAATCTTATACTAAGGTTCAAAAAGTCCACTTCAAAAGTACAGAAAAGGGAAAACATGGTTAGACAGACCTTTGTAAGGAAAAGATCTGGGAAAATAGCTCAATATAAATAAGCATTAAGATTTGGTAGAAAAAGTCAGGGGATTCAGAAGTGCAGTCTGGAGAGAAATGAGGACATGGGTAGCATGAGCATCCTCCTTAAAATAGAAGTTCTAGAAGACCTGGCTCATCACAAGAAGAGACTATGGTCAGAGGGTACTTCCAGTGTGAGAAGTGAACTTCCAGGGTGGAAAGATTTCTGCAGTGTAATAGAGAAAGTCCAGATAGTCAAGAATTCCACACACATGACACTTCATCCCCTCTCTATGCCTTTTGTACTGGTTTTCCCTGTACTTAGAATACTCTGCCCCTCTACCTGTAATGCTTGGAATCCCAGTTTTCCCTCAAAGGCCAGCTAAAGCATCACCTTCTGCAATCCTTTCTCAACAATCCCCTAGTTGCAGGGGTCATTCACCATTTTTGTGTGCCATGGATCCCTTCTACGGTCTGGTGAAGACTAGAGATCCCTTCTTAGAAAGATGTTTTTACAGATAGAAACTGCATATGGTTATGACAGAAACCAACTATATCAAAATATTTTAAGTTCAAAGATCCCAAGGTAGGAACCTTTCACTAATACCTTTTCTCTCACCATTAGCTGGTATCTATTTTGTTCTTAAATACATACGTGTTCTCTCACCCATTAGAATGTAAATCCCTTGAGGGCGAGGACAATTTTTATCTTTCTTTGTACCTTCAGATTTTAACCCAATGCCAAGAACATAGTAGATGCTTAATTTACTTGTGGATGAATGGAGGGTTGAATGGATAAAAGATGAATGGCTAGATGGAAGGATGAATGGCTAGATGGATGGATGGACAAAAGAATGGATAGATGGAAGAATTGAAGGATTGGTATTGATCTGCACAGTACTTACTCTATTAATAGTTACAAATCCATTGAAAGGCTCTAAAAGAAGAGTTGTTACAAAGCAAGAAAGGAGAGGACTAGGGTTTGCTTGTAAATAAGATCAAACAATTGTCTCACTAAAGAAATATTATGAGGGACTGTAGGTCCTGATTCGATTTTGGGAAATTTAGGTACTTCCCCAGTATCTGGTAACCCAAATATCCCCAAAACACCCCGCACAAGACAAAGGAATTATTTTTTTTGTCACAAAGCCTGGAGGCAACATCAAAAGAGAGGGGGAATGTGTCATTTTTTCCTTTCCCCAGGGCCTCATGTTAGCCTCTGATTCTTTTCTGGGTCTTTAGGGACTTCATGGTTTGTTCCATTTTTGTTATGGAACACAGGTCAGTGACAGCTGGAGAAAATGGGAGAGTGTAAGAGCATTGGAGGAAGTCTGTCCCAGACCCAACCTCTTGAGACCTGCAACAGCTGCCAGCTCAGCAGAGACCTGTGGGGCCAGCTCACTAGGCTCTGAGCTACCTTTCCCACTAAAAGCGGCCAGCTGAAAGTGATACCCAGCTTATTTGACAACCTGCCACATTTTCAAAGCGCCCCTTGGCCAGGCTGACTCAGTTCAAACTACTGTGGGGAGAGGCCCCACTGATCTTATCTCCCTTTCTACTGGTGAGGAAAGAAATCTGCAAGCAGCCATTCTCGAAGCTCATGATGGGGGCATATGCTAGACGCTCCTTATTCCTGGAGCTGGACCAGGCCATTCTGTTACTCTCTCTTTCTCTTTGACCCCCAGAAGAAACAAAGGGATCTAGGATAGACCAACTTGCAAAGGCTGTATCTGAAAAAGTACCTTCTCTAGTATGCCAGAATTGTATTGAGTAGTGAAGGCAGTGAGCTAGAAGCCACTTGTTTTCAGCCCCCCCATCCCTTTCCCCATTTTCTTCTCTCTTCCAGTATAGAAAGGACCATAGGAGACCAAGGTTCTGGTCTCAATTAGTGATCAGTGTGACTTGGTGCAAGTTATTTAATTATCCATTTTCTCATGTGTAAAATGGAAAATTTGAATGAAACCAGGAGCTCTTAACCCAGGTTTAGGAACTTGGTTTTTTTTTTAATTTTTTTGATAAATATATTCCAGCATAATTGGTTTTCTTTGTAATCATCTATATTTTATTTTATGTACTTAAAAACATTCTTCTGAGAAGGGCTCCATAAGCATCTCCAGACTGACTGGCCAGAGGTCCATGATCCAAAGTTGATAAAATCCCTGGACTAAAAATTTTTTTAAAAGAAAGTTCTAATTTTAAAGGAAGGAAAGGGACCCACATGTGCAAAAATGTTTGTGGCAGCCCTTTTTGTAGTGGCTAGAAACTGAAACTGAATGGATGCCCATCAATTGGAGAATGGCTGAATAAATTATGGTATATGAATGTTATGGAATATTATTGTTCTGTAAGAAATGACCAGCAGGACGATTTCAGAGAGGCCTGGAGAAACCTATATGAACTGATTCTGAGTGAAATGAGCAGAACCAGGAGATCATTATACACTGCAACAACAATATTACATGATGATCAATTCTGATGGATGTGGCTCTTTTCTACAATGAGATGATTCAAACCAGCTCCAATTATTCAATGATGAAGAAAGCCATATACACCCAGGGAGAGGGATGTGAGATCTGAGTGTGGATCACAACATAGCATTTTCACGCTCTTTGTTGATGTTTGCTTGCATTTTGTTTTCCTTTTCAGGTTTTTTTTTTCCTGTAGATCCAATTTTTCTTATACAGCAAGATAACTGTATAAATATGTATACATATATTTGAATTGTTATATATTTTAACCTAATTAACATGTATTAGACTTCCTGCCATCTAGGAAAGGGGGTGGGGGAAAGGAGGGAAAAATTTGTAACAGAAGGCTTTGCAAGGTTAATGTCAAAAAATTACCTATGCGAAGGATAGGCCAGGTGGAGCCATGGTGGCGGAGATCAGACAGGAGTCTCTGTAACCTCCTCTAACCTCCCCTCAAACCAACAACATATGAAGCCTCTAGAATGATTTTGAAGCAAAAAAATCCACAATATCTGGAGAACAACACGATTCTAGAAGAAGATACTCTGGAAGAATCTCAAAACAGGTCTGTTTTAATTGGGCAGGGGGGTGGTCTGCTGAACCCAGACTGCAGCGCAGGGAGACCGGGGCAGGGAGCTGGAGCAGGGAGGTGGAACAGGAGTTGGAATAGGAGTGGGAGCATTGTGCTTTTCACACACCTGGGAGTCTTCTGCGGGCCTCTTGGACCAATCTGTCCTGATTGTGGGCAGGTGGTTTGGAGGGTCTGCCTTTTGTGGGGTGTAGATTGTGAACCACTGAACCCCTGATGAGCATGGGACTGAGCTGCCATTACACAGCACCTTAAAGCAATCAATCAAATAACAGGACTGATCAGCACCAGAAATAATTCAATCAGCGGAGCTGCCCAGCACCTGACATAATTCAATCAGCAGAACTGCCCAGTCCCTGAAATAACTCAATCAGCAGAACTTCCCCAGGGCAAATTAAAGCAGCTGTCCCACCTTTGCCCTAAACAGACCTCACACCTTTTAAAAAAATGAATAAAAAACCAAAAAGAGCTCTCACCATAGACAACTTTTATGGAGAGAGGGAAGAACAGACCTCAAATCCTGAGGCCCCTAAAGGTAAAGCAACTCCAGAAAAAGCCCCAAAGAGAGACATAAACTGGTCTCCATGTCACAAGGCTTTCTTTGAAGATTGCATAAAAAATCTTAAAAGAGTTAGTAGAAACATGGGGAAACGAAATGAGATCACTGCAAAATAAAATAGAAAAAATGGAAAAAGAATGCAATGAACAAAAAAATGTAATTGGTCAATTGCAAAAGGAACTAAAAACAGTAACTGAAGAAAAATTACCTATGCACATGTTTTACAAATAAAAAGTTTTAATTAAAAAAAAAAGAAAGCTCTAGGGGCACCTAGGTGATGCAATAAATGGAGCACCAGCTCTAGAGTCAGGAGGACCTAAGTTCAAATCTGAACTCAGACATTTGACACTTACTAGCTGTGTGATCTTGGGAAAGTCACTTAGCCCCCATTGCCTCACTGAAAGGGGAAAAAGAGAGAGAGAGAGAGAGAGAGAGAGAGAGAGAGAGAGAGAGAGAGAGAGAGAGAGAAAGAGAAGGGAGAGAAGGGAGAGAGGGAGAAAAGAAAGGAGGGAGGGAAGAAAGAAAAAAGATATCTGCAACCTGTGAGATGTCAAAGGGATCTTCCTAAAGCACAGGCGTGACCACATCTTCCCTCCACATAACAAACTCCAATGGGTCCTTATGACTTTAAAATCAAATATAAAACCCTCTAATTGGCAATTGGCATTCATAAGTTGGCCTACCACCACCTTTCCAGTCTTCTTACCCCTTACACCTCCAACATGAACTCTTCAATTCAGTGATACCAACCTCAAAGACCCACCACTCTTCCCCTCTGGATATTTTCTCTGCATGGCTGGAATGTTCTCCCTCCTTATGTCTGACTCCTGGCTTCTCTGGCTTTCTTCAAGTCCCAGCTAAGATCCTACTTTCTTCGGCAGAGGTATCAAATATAGCATATGGTCCAACTCCTAAGTGCAACCCAAACCAGATTAAAAAATCACTAGAAAATATTTAATACATAAAAATACAACAAAGCATAGACAATATTTATATGTGATTTTCTAAGTCAACATGTGACCTTCAGGGATTCATATACACGGCTTAGTAGCCCGGTTACTATTTGATTCAATGCCACTATTCTAAAAGAAGCCTTTCCCTATTCTTCTTAATTCTAGTGCCTTTCTTCCATTGATTATTTCCAATTTTTCCTGTATTTAACTTGTTTCTACATTGCTATTTACATAGTCTCCCCCATTAAACTGTGAACTCCTTGAAATCCAGGATTGTCTTGAATCTCTAGTGTTTAGCATAGTGCCAGACACATAATAAATGTTCAATCAGTCATTTTTCAGTCAATCAATCGTCCAATCTTTATAACTCTATTCGGAATTTTGTTGGAAAGGATAATGGAGCAGTTTGCCACTTCCTCGTCTAGCTCATTTTACACATGAGGAAGCGGTAGCAAGGTTAAGTGACTTACTCAAGATCACACAGATTTGAACTCAGAAGATGAGTCTTCCTGCGAGATGGCTAGCCCATGTGATGCCTAGAGAAGCAGAGGAAGTCCCCCAATATTGAGCAGACTCTCTGAGTCTTAAAGGACTTAAAAGAAGTCAGAGAGGTCCATAGTCTGGGTGAAGGAGGGAGAAGGTCTGGAAGAAAGTCAGAGAAACTGAGGAGCTGAGAGGAGTGTCTTGTCTGTGGAACCACCAAGAGGCCATTGTTACTGAATTTAAGAATACTATTGAGAGTAAGATATGAATATTTTGGAAAGATAGGAGGGGGCCAGCTTATGAAAATCTTTGAATTGACAGAGCATTTTGTATTTGATCTGCAGGCAATAGGGAACCACAGGAGTTTATTTGGGGGTGGGGAGGTGACATAATTATACCTATTCTTTCGGAAAATCATTTTGGCAGTAGAATGGAGGTGGTTTGGAGTGGGGGAGAGACTTGAAGTAGATAGAAACCCCCCCAAGCAGGCTATTGTAATAATCAGGGCATGAGGAGATGAGGGTCTGCACCAGGATGGAGGAAAAAGAGAGTATGATGGTGTCAGAGGAAAGGAGGAAGACATGTTGGAGAGATGTCAGAGGTGAAATAGACAAGAGAGGCTGCTGAGGTGAAATAGGTTAGAGATTCTGGGAGAAGAAATAGAGAAGAGATGCCAGGAGGTGAAATGGACAAGAGATGATATAAGGTGAAATCGATTAGTGATGCTGCACAAGTGAAACAGGACAAGAGATGTTGGGAAATAAAATAGACAGGTCTTGGCAACAGCTTGGATATGAAGGGTGAGAGTGAGAAGTCCAGGAACTCCTAGGTTGAGAGCCTGAGGGATTGGGAGGATAGTGTTGCCCTGTATAATAATACTATGCTCCAACCCTGTTGTGTAAACAATATTATCCTATTTTGTAGATGAAGAAACTGAGGCTCAGAGAGTTTGAATATTTTGTCCCTGCTCCAACAGTTGATAAACATTGAGACAAACTCTCAGGAGCCCAAGTCCTCTGATTCTGGACTCTATGCTTTAAGCCCATCAGGGAACAGAGCATCAGGACAAATGTACAGATAGATATCTGCAGCTTCATTGAGGCCTGTGATCATAGAAACCATCATTCAATCGACAAGCATTTATTAAACATTTAATAATTTCAAGCACAGTACTAGGAGCTGGGCATACAAATTCAATTAAAAATTCAATTAAAAAAATAATAATCCCTGCTTACAAGAAGTTTGCATTCTAATGGAAGAGACTACAGGGGAAAGGAAAGGAAACAAGCATTTATTGTGCCTATTATGTATGCTATGTAGCATAGGCACTATATGCTAAGCACTTTATAATTATTATTTCAATCTGGTCCTCACAATAACCCTGTGAGGTAGGCACTATCATTATGCCTGTTTTACAGATGAGGAAATTGAGGCAAATGGGTGAAGTAATTTGTCCAGGGTTTCACAGTTAGTAAGTGTCTAAGACTGGATTTGATCCTGACTCAGGGCTCAGCACTTTATCCACTGGATTACCTACCTGTCTCTGTGGATATATTTATATAAATATATACATAAATATATGCAAAATAATGCAATACAAGACATTTTGGGAGAGAGGTCTCTAGAAGGTAAGGGGATCAGGATGTAGAAAGTACTTGAACCGATTCTTAAAGGAAGACAGAAATTCCACATCTCTGGCTCTGATTTTGAAGAGCTGTGTGACCATGGGCAAGTACCTTAACTTTTCTGAGCCTCAGTTTGTTCATCTGTAAAATGGGAGCAAAACTTGTAGTATCTGCCTCACAAGATTATTGTGAAGTTCACATGGCATGACATATATAAAATATTCTGTAAATATTACACCTCTACAGAAATGTGTTATAATTATTACTAATAAAAATATAAAAGAGTTTCTTTCTTAATATGGAGAATTGATGGTTTTTCCCCAACCTCTAGTTCATAGAGAATTATTTTCTATTTAGTTTCTATCTTCTCTCCACCATTCTCCCATTGGCTGTCCATTTGGGACTGCTTCTCAGCCAGGTCAGAAATCCCCTAGATGCAGTCTATATGAGGTTTTTTTTTCCCCCAGAGGGAAAGAACAGCTGTGACTTGATGCCTTAGCAGCTGGTCTTGCCCCATGGCCTTGGCGGGACCACTAATGCTGTTTGGGAGAGGCTATTTAACCTCAAATTCTTTAATCCAAGTTACTCACATGGTTTTTCCCAGAGCAAGTTGCTTAAGGATGTATTAGAGCAGACAGTGGCAGACAAACTTGAAGAGTTGATTTATATGCACTGAGTTTCCAAGAAATCAAAAATTCCTGGAGACCAGCCCCCTCTCTAAGCCTCATAATTTTGTTTCGTGACATCTAAGGCCATATAGCCAAGTAGTGATAAAGAGGGCCATTGCCTTCAAATGCTCTCTCTGTTAGATTTGAGGTGGCCTTGCCTTTGCCTCTTCAACATCTCTAACATCTTCCTAACCTCCTCATCTCTGCAAGTAGTAAGAATGAGTCAAACCCAGTTCCAAGAAACATATTGACTTGCTAATGTCCATTATTCATTGCAGTTCCAAATCTGAATCACAGAACTGGATGTTTTTTTGAAGCCTCAGATTAAGGGTGTCTGATATAAATCAGACTAGGAAAGACATTAAACACAGACAGATGAGAAAAAAAAACAGAATGTCTATGAGCTAGAAATTCTTCAAGAAAAGGCCTTAGGTAGTTCATTTCAGGGCTAACAAGAAGGGGTCCTCGTCAGCCTTGAATAATAGTAACTAACATTTATATAGTATTTACTATATCAGGCAGCATGTTAAGCACTTTACAGATATTATCTCATGCTGTATCTTTGTCAGGGCAGTTAGAAGGGGTATAATTAGATGGTGTAAGGTAAAAATTGACTTTAATGTGATGATTAAAAAAAGGAATTAAAGGTAGAAAAGGAATTGTACTGGGAGAAGAGGAAAAGAGGTAAAATGAGGTAAATTATATCATATGAAGTAACACGAGACCTATTACAGTTGAGGGAAAGAAAGGAGGGGAATGAGCATTGTTTGAACTTTAGTCTCCTAGGATTTGACTCAGGGAGGGAATAACATGCATACTTAGTTTGGTATAGAAATTTGTTTCATACTATAAGGAAGTAGGAGGGGAAAGGGAAACAAAAAGGGGGAGGCAAATAGAAGGGAGGGCAGAAGTAAAAGGGGAAAGAGGAAAGAAAAGGGAAGGCTGATAAAAGGAAAGGCAGATTTAGGGAGGTGATTGACAGAACAAAATATTGGTGAAGAGGGACTGGGTGAAAAGAATGAGAAAAGTAAAGTTGGGGAAAATAGGGTGGCAGGAAATACATGGTTAGTAATCTTAACTGTGAATATGAATAGGATGAACTCTCCCATAAAAGGGAAGCAGACAGCAGAGTGGATTAAAAGCCAGAATCCCACAATATGCTTTATAGGCAATTGTGATACACTTGACTCTTTTCAACAATGTGGCAATTCAAGGCAATTTCAATAGACTTGTTTCTATTTTACAGTGGAGCAAACTGAGAGAAACAGAAGCCAAATGACTTTCTTCGAGTCACACAGCTAAGTCTCACCAAATATGTCTCATGATTAGGGTCTATGGATCACCTCTGCTAAGTCAGAGAAGGTGAGGGAGAAAGGTTCCCAACTCCCCATATGTCAGATTAATTTATTCTCCTATGCTGCACAAGAAAAAAACAGATCAAAATGGGGGGAAACCCCTAAGAAAGGGAAAAAAAACAACAAGCAAACAACAATTTTTTAAAAGGTGAAAATACTATGCTTTGATCCATATTCAGTCTCCATAGTTCTTTCTCTAGAAAGGAACAACTCTTTCTATCAACAAGTCTATTGGAATTGCCTTGAATCACCTCATTGTTGAAAAGAGCCAAATCCATCACAGTTGATCATTACATAATCTTGTTGCTGTGTACAATGATCTCTTGGTTCTCCTCAATTCAGTTAGCATCATATATGTCTCTCCAGGCCTTTCTGAAATTATCCTGCTGATTGTTTCTTATAGAACAATAATATTCCATTACACCCATATACCATAACTTTTTCAACCATTCCCCAAGTGATGGGCATCCACTCAATTTTCATTTCCTTGCCACTACAAACATTTTTGTACATGTGGATCCTTTTCCCTTTTTTATGATCTTTTTTGGGGTACAGACTCAGTAAAAACACCACTAAATCAAAGGTATGCACAATTTGATAGCCATTTGTTGAATAGTTGAATCAGTCCACAACATCCACAACAATGCATTAGTGTCCCTCATTAGACATCTTTAACCTGAAGTTAGATACTCGTTTGGTGGATATGTTGTGATGGAGATTCTACTCAGATATCGGTTAGACTAAATTGCTTACGAGGTTCCTTCCCAATCCGAGATTACATAATTCCCCTCTTTGGGCCTCAGTTTCTTCATCTGTAAAATGAGAGTTTTTGGGACCACATGATCCCAAAAACTCCTTCAAGCTCTTGATCCCCTAATTCTGTGGTCCAGCAGGTATAACTCCTAGAGTTATCCCTGAGTTCTGATTATATCTTATAAGGTGCCTCTCAAGTAACAAAGGAAAATTCTTCATCCAGATCAAAAATTGATACTGCATTTCAAGGCTAATTAGAAATGACTGGGAGATTGGATGGTTCACTCATCTCTATTAACATAAATCACCCAAAGACTAGATGGCAATGACATGAACTAGATGATCACAAGTGTCCTTGAAAGAGCAATGGATTTTGGAGTCAAGAAGACCCTGACTTTGAATTCCAGTACTGTTATTTAGCCTGGATCTCTCTAGGTTTTACTTTCTTTATCTGAAAAATGAAAGGACTGGAATAGATGTTGACTAGATCTACTGCTAAATCTAGGATTCTATGAACTCTGAAATTCTACTTTTGTAGTAAATAGACCCTGGGAAGAGACAAACTCAAAGCATAATTGGATATAGAGTTGGAAAGAAGTTCAACATCCTCATTCTGTGACCCCCAGGCAGTCTCCTGAGCTGGCAAGAGGAGTGTCCTCAACTGGTTTTAAAAGTTAGATGGGGGGTGGGGGCAGCTAGGTGGCAGCTAGGTGGCGCAGTGGATAGAGCACCAGCCCTGAAGTCAGGAGGACCTAGGTTCAAATCTGGTCTCAGACACTTAACATTCCCTAGCTGTGTGACCCTGGGCAAGTCACTTAACCTCAATTGCCTCAGCAAAAAGCAAAAAAAAAAAAAAAAAAAAAAAGTTAGATGGGGGAATAAAACAAGCATTTCCATTGCTTAAGTATAATTGAAAAAAATGATTGCACACAAAACTGCAAATCTATTATGTACAACTAACTATCCCTTTTAAATGTATAATAAAATTAGTGTGTAAATGTCAAAAAAAAATTTAGAGAGGACCAAATAGATTATGTAGAACTCTAGCATTTTACAGATGAGAAAACTGAGTCTCAACAAGATGAACTTGAAAGAAAACCAGATTAGGAATCTCAGCACCTAGATTCCAAACCTGAATCCGTTCCTCGCTTGGACAAAGTAATTTCCTTTTTCTGGACCCTATTATCTTTATTTACAAAAGGAGATAATTGGATTTGGTGTTTTCTGATCTGATGTTTTCCAATTCTGATCTATTGATATCCTATGACTCCATTGACTAGAACTTGAGTCTCCTGATTCCCCCAAACTTTAAATCTCTTTCCAAGCAATCATCCCACCCTCTTTAGAGGGCATTGCCCATCCAGGATCCTCTAAACATATAGTAGCATAACATTTATAAAATACTTTTAAGTTTTATGTTTTATCCTACAACAACTCTGGAAAATAAATGCTATTATCCCCATTTTACAGATGAGGAAACTGAGACTCAGAAAGATCAAATTATTTACCCAAGGTCACACAGCCAGTAAATATCAGTAACTCAGAGGTTCCTGACTTCAGGTCCAGCATTTCATGCACTGTCTAGCCAACACATATTTCAGAAAAGCAGAAATATTCAATAAACTGTTAGTCCCTTATGCATAACTCATAGTAGGTACTTAAATACTTGATGGATGGATGGATAGATGAGAAAACTTATCTTAATACCATAGATCAACAGCTTGGAGATACATTAGAGTTCATTCTAGTCCAATCACATTATTTAACAGATGAGAAAACAGGCACAAAGCAGCTGAAGTCACTTACACAAGTCAGTGTACACAGATGATCACAAATATTGTAACTGGTATTTAAACTCAAATCCAGCATGCTTTGCCTTATATTTTGTATATATTTTATACATCCCACATTATTTTCCCCACTAGAGAGGGCAGAGATGATTTCATTTCTGTCTGTGTCCCCAACAGCCAAGGCAGCTCCTGGCTCATAGTAGGTGCTTAATAACTGCTTACTGAATGACCTGTCAGTGAGGGCTGGCTACCCCATTGCCTGCTGGTCATCCTTGGCTCCATTTCCCAGATGGTCACAGCAGCTGTGGCAGCTCCTGGCTCATAGCAAGTGCTTAATAACTGCTTACTAGATGACTTGTCAGTGAGGGCTGGCCACCCCACAGCCTGCCAGTCATCCTAAGCTCTGTTTCCCAGATGGGTCATAGCAGTCAGTCACCCGAAAGCCAGGGGTTCTCTGGGGTTGAGGGGAATAGCCAAGCTTTGGGTGACAGTTGCTGAGCTGGGTGAGAGTATCGTGACTTTTATGCCAAGACTGGGCAGCGCTCAGCAAAATCAGAACGTGAAAAACCACAAAGGGAATAAATATCCAGAGGTGAGTCATCTCAGTCCCCACTTCTGAGTCCCCATTTCTCAGCTCTGAGTTCCTGACTCTCCCTACCCCCATCACCTCCTTTGACTGGATTGGTTGGCCTTTTTCAGAATGACCTGGTGAAACAAAGAAAGCACCATCGGGCTGTACATGTGCAAATGGGTACACAGAGGGACTGCAACAGAAGTGAAAACAATTTCTCTTCATTCCCACCCCTTTTTACTACTAACAAATACTGCGAAAAACATTTCAATAAGAATGATTTTCAAGAAAATCCCTAAGGACTAATGATGAAGCATACCATCTGCCTCCACAGAAAGAACTGATATTGTTTGAATAAAGACTGAAATATGCCATTTAAAAAAAATAAGAGGAAGAAGAATGATATTTCTGGTCACTAGGCTGTGTTAACAGATGCTCTTGCCCAGAACCTGACTTTCAGAATTTTTTTTAAAAATCATTTTTAAAGTAACATGCTCATACAATGTTTCTAAAATGACAGAAACCATCTCCAAATAATCATACATCCACAGCTGGAAGAGACCTCAGAGGTTACTGAGTCCTACTCAGTAACTCAGGCCTAGAAATTTTAAGTAATGTGGCCAAGGGCATGAAGGGAGCAAATAACAGGGGTGTATTTGAATCCAGCTCTTCTGACCCATGAGTCTTGGCATCAACCCATTTGAGATGGCATTTTGGAGTCTTCTGAGCTTTCGTCATCTGAAGTAGGGGGTGGGGGTCAATGATGTCCAGTCTCTGCCTGAAGTCTTATGGATAGTTCCCCTGGGTCAAGCTCTGGTAAGGAAATAGCCTAGTGTATGGGAAAGAGTGCTAAAAAAAAAATGGGGTCAGGAGGCCTAGTTTCTAGACCTAGCTCTTTATGAGCCTGAGCTATAACTACAGTGGACCATGGAAATGTTGCCTTATGGCAAAAAATTTAGAGGGCATTGACAGCATTATCCCAAGTCACATCTCTTTCCCTTCTTTTTCTCCCTCTGAGACCTTATCCCAGTACTTGCTTTCTCTTCCTCTTCCTTCTCTTCCTTTTTTCCTCCTCCTCCTCCTCCTCCCTCTCCTCTTCTTCTTCCTCTTCCTCCTTTTCTTCTTCTTTCTTCTTTTTTTTTCTTCTTTCTTCTCCCTTTTCTTCCTTCTTTTTTTCTTCTTCCTTCTTTTTTCTTCTTTTTTCTTCTTTTTTCTCCTTCTCCTTCTCCTTCTTCTCCTTCTCCTTCTCCTTCTCCTTCTCCTTCTCCTTCTCCTTCT
>JAJPUD010008082.1:0-25498 GCA_023553655.1 Myrmecobius fasciatus | reverse complement strand
ATTCTCTGTTCTAAGGTTCCTCCAGCTCTGACATTCTCTGTTCTAAGCCTTCTCCCAGCTCTGACATTGTGTGCTCTGCCAGCGGCCCCCACCCCATTCCCTCACAAGAGCTCTCGGAAGGTTCTGGGCCCACCCCTCTTGAGCTAAAGTGAGGGATGATGAACAGAGAAGCGGTGACTTGAATTCTCCCCACCGAAGCCTTCGGAAAGTGAGAGCTCAGTGGCCCCGGGAGGCCGGCTGGGGTCAGGGAGCTTGGCTCCGTCAAAAGCCAGAGAGGAACAGACAAAAAGAGACAGAGAAAAAGGCGCCGGGGCCAAAGGTGGCCGGAGACTGAGGAAGAGATAGAGAGCGAGCGACACTGACACAGAGAAGGGGAGAGAGAAAGAAAAGTCCTCCGAGTCAGACTGAAAACTGAGACTGAGAAGAGATGAGTGAGAAGGCTGAGCAGAGGAAAAGGCGACTTCTGACTTCCATGAAAGAAACCCGGCCCAGCCAACGGCCCAGGATGACTAAGCCCCCGGCCGGGAGGCCGCCTCTCCCCCAGGCCCGCCACAGGCTCCCTGGGAACTTAACTGACACTCCATCCTTTGATCCTTCCCTCCCCCTGCACCTGTGATTTGTCCTGGTTCTCAAAGAGGTCCGTGACCTCAGGGAGGGGTCCTCAGGGAGTGCTACCATGACCTCAGGGAGGGGACATCAGGGAAGTGCTGCTATGACATCAGAGAAGTGTCACTATAACATCAGGGAAGTGCTGCTATGACATCAGAGAAGTGTCGCTGTGACATCAGGGAGGTGACATCAGGGAAATGGTGCCATGTCATCAGGGAGGTGACATCAGGAAGGTGCCACTATGACACAAGTGAGTTGGATTTCAGGGAGGGGGTCTGTGCAAAGTCACCAGTCTCACTTTTCCCCTCCAGAGCCATCTGGGGCCAGTGGCCAGATAGAGATGGTCCTGGGGGCAGTGGGAGACTTTGGCCCTTTTAAGCTAAGGCCTTTCAGGGCTCAGTTTGCAAGCCCCGGCTAAAACTCCAGGAGGGAAGGCTAAGACCTTGAGGGTGCAGCTCAGGACTCATGCCTTCCCTCATTATTAGCCTCTCCTCTACCCTTTCAGTTTTCCCTTTATGGCTCTTCTAGATATTATCTGTACTTCTTGCTGTGGTTCAGTCCAACTGATCATGACCCCATTTGGGGTTTGCTTGGCAGAGATATTGTGGAGTAGTTTTCCATTTCCTTCTCTAGTTCATTTTACAGAAAAGGAAACTGAGGCAGAGTGATATGACCACAAATTAAGATGAGAACTTGAATTCAGATCTTCTTGACTCCAGACCTTGAACGCCATCTAAAAGATGTAACAACAGGTTACAAATCTTTTACTGGATCCTTACAACAAATTGGAGAGGTACATGCTGTTGTTATCCCCACTTCACAGCTGGGGAAACTGAGGCAGGCAGAGAGATGAAGTGCCAGGGTCACACGTCAGGTAAGAATCTGAAGCTGGATTTGAACACAAGCCTTTGTGCTGGCTGTCTGTCTCAAAGGATGTCATCCAGGAAAATCTGCCTTCATGGAGAAGGAAATGGCAAACTACTAGGAGGCTGGTAGAAAAGGCGGAAACAAGTCATGTGTGACCAGCTTGGAGGAGACGGTTCCTCCCTGGTGCGGTCCATACCAGCTGCATGTCAACATCTGACAAAATTGCAGAATGAGTGAACTGAGGACCATAGAGAGCTTCTCACTCCCCCAAACTAGTCATCCCTTATCCCTGAAACTAATCTCGTCCCTTCCCTTCCCGGAACCTCAGTCTGTTCATCTGTGAAATGGACCCAGTGCAGCTCCACCTCCCTCTCCCATCATAATGAAACATTGCTGTTCACTGGTGTTCGATTCTTCGTGATCCCATAGATCATAGCACTGTCCGTGGGGTTTTCCCAGCAAAGATCCTGGAGTGACTTGCCATTTCCAACTCCTCTGGATTAAGACAAACAGGTTAAGTGATGAGCCCAGGTTCACACAACTAAAAGGGCCAGATTGGAACTTAGGTGTCCCTGACTCCAGAACCAGCATTCTACTCACTGAGCCACCTAGCTGCTTCTTAGCCAGATCAAACCGTGCCCTGAATCAGAACTCCACTTGGCAAAATATAAGCTCCCACAGGACAAAATTTAACTCCCTAAGCAGAATATCTTTGGGTTTTATTTCCCCCATCTCCTATTGCTATGTCCCACACAAAGTAGCTTTTAATTAAGGCTGGTTGAATTGCATTAAATTCAGTAAAGCTGTGATCTAATAATAATCATAATAAATAATTCTTTTCAATTTGACAAATTCAACCCAACATTTATAAAGTGCCTACTATGTGCTAGACTCTGGGAGTACAAGAAAAGACCTTAGAGGTTCAATTTTCTCATTTTGCCAATGAGGCTCTTAAAGAGATTATCATCTCTTACAAAGAGGTCTGACCAACAGCATCCCCATCCTGAGAAGTATGTGTAGCCGGCTCTACCTGACTCCATCATCACTCCATCAATTAGCTAGCATTAAGTGCCCATTATGGACCGGGTATGGACCGGGTACTGTGCTAAGCACCGGGGTTGTCAAAAAAAAAAAAAGGCAAAAAGCCAATTTCTCAAGCCTGTTTCTAGAAGTTTGTGATCTTTTCTATACAGTTATTGTGGGATGAAGAGAGATCTTTTAATTAGCTGCTGAGTGGGAAATTAATGTTTGTAAAGGGCCCTAACCATTTTTTAATCTTTCTTCTTGATTTATTAAGTGCTTACTATGTACTCTAATACATCAAATACCAGACTTGAAGTCAGGAAGACCTGAGTTCAAACCCAACTGTGTGATCCTGAGCAAATCACTTCATTCTCTTTGCCTCAGTTGCCTCATCTGTCAAATGAGCTAGAGAGGGGAATTAATTCTTTGCCAATAAAACCCCAACTAGAGTCACCAGGAATCAGAGACTGCTTAAAATGACTGAACAACAAAAATGTACCAGTTGCTAAATGCTGAAACCAGGCAAAAAGAGAGCTTGCCTTCATGGAGCTTACATTCTAAAGGGGAGGAGGAGAGAAGTTAACACATAAAAGGAAGCTAAAAAGTGTTGGGAGAGGTAGATGGAGAAGAGATGGAGCCTGTTAATGTGCTTGTTCTTGAACATGCTGAGAGGAACTGAACTTTCTGATAGAATGGATAGAAAGAGGCAAAGTCATCACTGAGGTGAGAAGGCTTCTGGGAAGTTACAAAAAAAGAAAATCTAGAACGGAACCAAGAGGGGAGTGAAATAGAGATATGTCCATCCTTTCCCACTTCCCATAATAAGTTATTGCTGAATAAATCTACCACAATAGGGAAATTACAGAGGTAAAACCATAGGTCTTACCATGTTTAAACACAGGTTTGGAAAATTTAAAAAAAATCTTGGACAAAGATCTGGATTCTAATGGGACTTATTAAAATTACTTAGAAGAGACATAAATAATATTTGACATAAAGCAATCTAGTATATCCAATAATAGGCCATAAAAGTTGAACAAATTTAGTTAGACAGAATCATAATCTCATACATTCCCCTGCTTCTTTACAACTTCTATCTCCTTTCAAGTTGTTAAAGCTTAAAACTACACCAAAATTTTTGGAGCAATTTTTCTTTTTTCCCTCAATAGTATTTTATTCTTCCAAATACATATGTAGTTTTTAATATTCATTTTTATAAGATTTTGTATTTCAAGTTTTCCTCCTTCCGTTCTTTATCTTCCCTTCCCCTCCCCAAAAAGACAGTAAGAAATCTGACACAGGTTAAATATGTACAATCTTTTTAAACATATTTCCATATTTATCATGTACAAGAAAAATCGTATCAAAAGGGAAAAAACCATGAGAAAGAAAAAGCAAACAAAAAAGGTGAGAATACTATACTTTGAACCATATTCAGTCTCCACAGTTCTCTCTCTGTATGCAAATGGCATTTTCCATCCCAAGTCTATTGGAATTGTCTTGAGACACCGCTGAGAAGAGCCAAGTCCATCATAGTTGATCATCACATGATTTTACTATTACTGTATACAATCTTCTCTTAGTTCTGCTCATTTCACTTAGCATCAGTTCATGTAGGTCTCTCAGGCCTCTCTGAAATCATCCTGCTGTCGTTTCTTACAGAACAATAATATTCCATGACATTCATATACCACAGTTTATTCAGCCAGTTCCCAAATGATGGGCTTCCACTCAGTTTCCAGTTCCTTGCCACTATAAAAAGGGCTGCCACAAACATTTTTGCAGGGTCTTTCCCCTTTTTTATGATCTTTTTGGGATACAGACCTAGTATAGATACTGCTGGATCAAAGAGTATGCAGTTTTATAACTCTCTAGGCATAGTTCCAAATTGTTCTCCAGAATGGTTGCAACAATTCACAACTCCACCAACAATGCATTAGTCACAGTTTTCCCAAATCCCCTCCAATATTAATCACATGATTGGAGACTAGGAAGGGACTTAGACCAATCTAATTGTTAGACCTGCAGTCCTAAATTGGACTCTTTGCAGCTAAGTGGCACTATGGTGGGCCTGGAATCAGGAAGGACTGAGTGCAAATCCAGCCTTGGACATTTATTAGCTGTGTGAGCTTAGGAAAGAAAGAAAAAGGAAAAGGAAAGGAAAAAGAAAAGAAAAAGGAGAAGAGGAAAGGAAAAGGGAAGGGCAAGGGAAAAGGAAAAGGGAAGGGAAAGGGAAGGAGAAGGGGAAGGAGAAAGGAAAAAGCAAGGGGAATGGGAAAGGAGAAGGGAAAAGGCAAGAGGAAGGGGAGGGATTGATGTAATAGGTCTCTGCCCCCTGATCTTTGAGGAGGGTGGGCCACCTGGCCTGGAGAAATTCCTAAAAATGATCCCCACCAGAATCTCAACTCTTCCCCAACCTTCTACCTGGTTCTCACTGGAAACTCCCACCTCCAACTGATCTAGGAATCACTTTGGTCTGGGAAACAAATCACCTCCCTAGCCCCAAACCATAGAAGGCTAAATAAAAAACCAGACTCTGTACCCCCAAACTTCGCTATCTTCCTAATCAGGAAGCAACCCACTGAGAGAAATAGTTTCTCAGTGAAATAAACCCATTTTGCCAAAAACCTCACTTGGAGATTGGGACTGTGAATTCTTTCACAAAACCTGTGACACTGGCCTGGGGATCCCGATTGATGTTAGTATATCCTTATCCCTCGAAGGAAGGAAGGAAAAGAAGAAGGGAGGGAGAAAAGAAGTAAGGAAGGAGGGAGGAAAGGAAGGAAGGAAAAGGAGGGAGGAAAAAAGGAAGGAATGAAAGGAGTTAGGGAAGGAAGGAAAGGAAGGGAGGGAGGAAAGAACTAAGGAAGGAGGGGGGAAGGAAAGAAAGAAAGGAAGAAGAGAGGGAGGAAAGAAATAAGGAAGGAGGGAAGGAAGGAAGGAAGGAAAGAAGGAAGAAAAAAAAAACTTTGTTAATGTCTCATGCTTTTTATATCCCAAGCACTTCCTTATATCCCTTCCTTGCTCTACTCCTAATCCTCCCTTGCAACAACAACAAAAAAAACTGATCAATATAGCATCTTTGTTGTTCCAATTGTTTTGAATGCTGTAACCTCAAAAAACATCTTGGGGTTTACCGGCTAGGACCAAGCCTTAAAACAAAATCACTCTGGTTTTCATTAAATGGCCAACAGTAGCTCCCAGGCCAAGTCCTGCTTGGTCACTGTTTGGGCCCTGATTGGCTTAGAGTGAATGTAAATAACAATTGTTTCTGTTTTGGCTAAAACCCCAAGGAGTCCTCCCCTCTCAAACTGCATTTTTTTTTTTTTTTTTTTTTGACTTGGTAAAAGAGGTCATTCTCTGCCTCAATCCTTACCTAGCCTTGATCACTGATTGGGTATTGCCTCTGTCAGTGCTTAAAGAACTCAGCTTAAAAATGCCAAGGACTCCCACTGCATCCAAGGCTATCCCCGGTCATCCTGAGCTGTATCTGGCCACTGGACCTAGATGGCTCTGGAGGGGAAAGTGACTTTGCCCAGCCCTCCCTTGATTAAATCAAATTCATTTGTTGGTCGTGGCCTTATGTCCCTGATTTCATGGTCCTTTTCTGGAAAGAAGGACAAACAACATAGTGCTCATCAGATGTCAATTGTTTACTGGTCATTGCATTGATTCTGTTTGCCTTCTTGGGTTGCTTCCTTTACGGTTCCTTAGGATTATGTGTGCCATTCCCCTGGTTCTACTTACTTTCTTTGTATCAGTTCATACAAGTATTTCTGGGATTCTCTATTCCTTTTTATTGATTGTTCTCCTCCATATTTCATTCACTCTTGATTCTCCTCCCAGACTTTCTCTATTATGTCCCAGGAACTCTTCACCTTCAAAGCTCACACTAGTCCTAGACTTCACAAATTGGAAACACCTACCTTCTCTGCTTCCATCCACAATCTCCATTTTAAGGAAACTGTGCAGGCTACCCATGCCTTCACTCCTCTGAGTTGTACTGCTGACTCTCCTTCTGGACTTTCTCTACAATGTCTTTCCACAGAATATCTTTATTTTAGATTTCTTCCCAGCTCCCTTTTATGTATTGTCTTCCTCCATTGGAATGTAAGTTCCTTGAGGGCAGAAACTATCTTTCTGATTGTATTTACAGAGCTTAGCACAGTGCCCAAAAATGTTTATTGACTATATTTCTTTTAATTTTTATATTTTTTCAATTACGCATAAAAAGGATTTTTAATATTTAGGGTTTTTTTTAATTTTGAGTTTCAAATTCTTTCCCTTCCTCTCATCTCCCTCATTGAGAAGGAAAGCAATTTGATATATATTATGTATATCATATATAATATGATACATGTGCAGACCTGTAAAACTTATTTCCATATTAGTCATGTTGCTAAAGAAAACATACTGAAAAAAAAAAGATGATTTTAAAAAATATACTTTCATCTGCTTTCACACTCCATCAGTTCTTTCTCTGGAGCTGGATAGAATTTTCCATCATAAGATCTTTGGACTTGTCTTGGCTCATTGCATTGCTGAGAATAGCTGTCTTTTACAGTTAATCATCACACAATGTTTTTGCTACTGTGTACAATGTTCTGATCCCGCTCACTTCACTTTGCCTCAGTTCAAATAAACCTATCCATATTTTAAAAAAATCATCCTGTTCATCATTTCTTATAGCACAATAGTATTCCATCACAATCACATACCACAACTTATTCAGCCAATTAAAAGGCATCCCTTTAATTTCCAATTTTTTGTCATAATAAAAAGAGCTGCTAGAAATATTTTGTTTAGATAGATTCTTTTCCTTTGTCTTTGGGATACAGACCTAGTAATTGTATTACTAGATCAAAGGCTATAAATAGTTTTATAGCCTTTTGGGTATAGTTCCAAATTGCTCTCCAGAATGGTTGGATCAGTTCACAATTCCATCCCAATTTTTCTACATCCCTTCTTACATTTATTATTTTAGTTTTCTGTCATATTAGCTAATCTGGTAGGTGTGAGGTAATATGAGTTGTTTTAATTTGCATTTCTCCAATCAATTGTGATTTAGAGCATTTTTTCATATCACTGTATATAGCTGTGATTTCTTCTGAAAACTATCAATTCATATTCTTTGATCATTTAGAAATTAGAGAATGACTCATAAACTTATAAATCTGATTCACTTCTTTATATATTTGAGAAATGAGGTCTATATCAGAGAAACTTGCAATAAAAAATTTCCTCTAGTTTTCTACTTTTCTTATAATCGTGGCTGCATTAGATTTTCTTGTGCAAACTCTTTTTAATTTAATGACCAAAATTATCTGTTTTACTTCCCATAATGCTCTATTGCTTGTTTTGTCATAAATTCTTCCCCTACCCACAGATCTGATGGGTAAACTATTCTATCCTCTCTATCTAAATCATGTACTCATTTTGACCTTATCTTGGTATGTGGTGTGAGATATTAGTCTATGTCTAGTTTTTGTGAAACTGCTTCACAATTTTCCCAGCAATTTTTGTCAGATAGTGAGTTCCTGTCCCCAAAGCTTAAATCTTTGGGTTTATCAAACACTAAATTACTATGTCACTTTCTACTGTGTATTGTGTACCTGATCTATTCCACTGATCCATTACTCTATTTCTTAGCCGATACCAGATTGTTTTGAGGATTATCACTTTGCACTGTCTGAGACATGGTAGAACTGGGCCATGACTTCCTTTGCATTTCTCTTCATCGATTCCTTTGATATTCTCGAACTTTTGTTCTTCCAGATAAATGTTATTTTTTTCTAGCTCTGTACGTTAATTTTTGGTAGCTTTATTGGTATTGCACTGAATAAGTAAATTGATTATATTAATTTGGCTTATCCATGAGCAATTAATATTTCTTCAGTTGTTTAAAACTGACATTATTTGTTGGAAAAGTGTTTTGTAATTGTAGATTTATTGTTGTCTGCATTTATTTTAAATGGAATTTTTCTCTCTTGCTGGTGGACTTTGTTGGCAATATATAGAAATTCTGATGATTTATGTGGGTTTGTTTTATATCCTGCAACTTTGGTGAAGTTGCCAATTATTCAACTAGCCTTAGCTGATTCTCTAGGATTTTCTAAGTAAACCATTATATTATTTCCAAAGAGCAATAGTTTTATTTTTTCACTGCCTTTTCTAATTCCTTTAATTCCTTTTTTTTCCTTGTTATTAAAACCAGTATTTTTGGTACAATTTAGAACGGAGCAATAGAATTATGATACAGACCCTCCTTGCTTCACTCCTGGTCTTACTGGGGAGATTTCTAGCTTATTTTCATTGTCAATAATGCTTTCTGATGGTTTAAGATCCAAGTTATTTTAATTATTTTAGATATTACTTATATTAAGGAAAGTTCAGTTTTTTCTAAGTTTTCCAGTGGATTTTTTTTTTACAGTAAAAATGTGTTGTATTTTGTCAAAAGAATTTTCTGTCTCTATTAAGATAATTAGATTTCTGTTGGTTTTGTTATGATATGGTCAATTATTCTGACAGTTTCCCTGATACTGAACTAGCACTTCATTCTTGGCATTGAATCCATGTTAGTCCACTTTCTGTTTTCATTTAATTTGATTTCATTCAATCCTTTTTAGATATGGACACAGACATGCGGATTACATTTTACAGAGCTCTGTTTCACTCCATCCAGAAATTTAGGGTCAGTGGCAAAATTGCTGTATTAGGAGTTAGAGGCCCTGGTTTCAAACCCCAGCTTTACTGCTAACTGCTTGTGTGATCATTTACAACTTCACTCACTTTCCTTATTTGTACAATGAGGTTGTTGGACCTGATGACTTCAGATTCCTTCCAAGTCTAAATCTATGACCCTATGACCCTTTTAGTCTTTTAGTCAATTGACAATCATTTAGTAAATGCTTTTGGATGGACCAGACATTGTGCTAAGTGCTGGGGATACAGTTAAAGAGCAAAAGCCAGTCCCTGCCTTAAAGGAGCTCACAGTCTCATGAGAAGGTGACATGTCAACTAGGGACATGTAAGATAAATAGTACATAATCAACAGAGCAGAACCCACCAGCATGAAAAGAGATTTATACCTTTTTCACAAGAATTGGACACCCCGGCTAGGTTTCATTGGGGTTTTCCAGTGGCAGTACTCTCAAGAGCAATTCCTAAGTACCCCTCCTAGGCTGGAGAATTAGAAGAAAAGCAGACAATTTAAGAATTCTCCATCTTTCAATGACTAGTTGAGGATGGACATTTTCTTTCACAAAAGCCAGCCACTAAGCTAGGATAGATTCCATACCATTGGGAGCTAGAAGCCAAGATTTCTTATGTCTCATAGGCAGCAAGGTGACAGCGGAGATAGAGGGGTGGACCTAGAGCCATTAAAACCTGAGTTCCAATGCTGATTTAGACATTTAGGCAAGCCAATAGCTTCTCAGCCTCAGTTTCCCCATCTGTAAAATGAGAATAGGACCTATTTCTCAAAATGAACTTTTTGTAAAACTCTTCATCACCCTTACAGTGATAGATAAATGTTGGCTATTACTAGCTTTGTAATTTCTTCAGGGCTTCTTTACCAAGCAGTGGGATCTGGATTGGGCAATGGGGGTTTTGCTGGGCTTCAGAAATAGTGGGAAATGAAGTGTGAAGGGGGAAATCAGATTCCCTCTAACCATTAGTCAAATGACAACTGTTGCTACTCACAAAAAAAGGGGTGGCTTTTATCAGGCCTATTAGTGATGGGGTCAACCACAAGGGGTACCTCCATTGGCCACCCTCCATTCCTTCCCAGAACATGTAGCAGCATCCCATCTCACTTAATCACAGAAGGACTCCCACTGGGTAGATGGGACTTTAGGTGCAGGTCACATTCCCAGTTCTCCTCCAGCTTGGATTTCCCCTCAACTGGCTTCCTGGTCACAAACAAACTTCTTAATTATACAAACCTCTTGATCAACTACAATTAGGGGCCAGTTTTCCCATGGGAAAAATAAATCTTGGTAGCTAATATCATTACTCTTTTTCTTTCTTTCTTTTTTTTTTTTTTTTTTTTTTTTTTGTTGTTGTTGCTCAAACTCTTTGTGATTCCATTCAAGGTTTTCTTTAGCAGAGATACTGGCATGATTTGCCATTTCCTTTTCCAGCTCATTTTAAAGATAGGAAACTGAGGCAAGCCAGGTGAGAGACTTCCCCAGGGTCACACAGCTAGGAAAAATCTGAAGCCTTATTTAACACAGGAAAGTAAGTCCTCCGGACTCCAGCCCCAGCACTTGATGCACCACAGCGCCACCTAGCTGCCTTCTTTTTTTTTTCATATCATTTACTGAAATCTCACCTGGATGTTATCGCCATCTCCACTTACTTTGAGAAACTAGAGGAATGGGAAGTAGAAGGGAAGGCCTTTTATACCCAACTAACTACTTAAAGGCCTCTTTCCTCATTTCTTCGCAGTCCCTTCAGGAACGACACATCCTAGAAAGATGGCAAAATGTGCTTGTCTCCCGAGGAACAGCTAAACAAAATGGAACATTACTCTGTGGTAAGAAATGGTGATTATAAAGGATTCAGAGAAACATGAAAAGTCTCAGATGAAGCAATACAGAGTGAAGGAAGCAGAACCAGGAAAACAATATCCATGATGATTACAACAGGCAGATTAAAGAACAAAAGCAAACCCCAGACTGAGTGCCATATAATTGTAATGACTAAACCTGGCCTCAGAAAAAAAGTTGAGAAAAGGAACTGCTCTACAATTTTTTATAGAGGTGGGGGACTTTGGTTGTAAAAAAAAAAATGGCATAGTCAGACAGACACAACTGATACATTGGTTGGTTTTTCTGAATTGTTTGCCCTCTGCCCCTTTTTAGTTCTTTTTTCTTCTTCTTTCTTCTCTTTCCAATGGATGGTTTATTATCAATTGGGAAATGGTTAAACAAGTTATGACAAAACGGAACCTTATTGTCCTCTAAGAAACAATTAAAAGAGGTTTCCTAAAACTTGAGACTTGTGTGAATCAGCACAATGAAAGTAAACAGATCCGGAATAATTTGCATTATATATCAACATCCTAAAGATAAAAGCTTTAAAGGACTTCACAATTCTGGTCTATTCAATGATGAGCCATGATTCTGTTGGATTCATGATGAAATATGTTACTTACCCCCTGACAGACAGGGAATGGATTCAGGCTGCAGAATGAGACGTTCTTTTTTTGGACATGGCCAACGTGGGAATTTATCTTATTTGACTATTCGTATTTGTAACATTTTATTTTTCTTTTCTATTTTTAAACTAAAGTGGAAAAGTTGGGAGAAAAAAAATTTCATTAGTTGAAAATTTTATTTTTATTTTTAAAAGAATACAAACAATAGTTTGCTGGGGAAGAAGAAAAAAGTTAGGTGTATTTTGGAAACAACTGATGTAAAAACAAAAAGCTACCAATAAAACTTTTATAAAGGAAAGGAAGGCTGGATCGGAGTTGGAAAAAAGAGAGGGATGGCTACTTAGGAAGGTATTTTACATCAGTCTGGGAGGTAATGCTATACTATCTATAGCAGGAAGAGGACTGGAAAGAACGGGGAGGTCAGGAAGTTAAATAAATTTGGACTAAAGCTCAGCACAGGGCCTTCAGGTACCAAATGTCTACACATGCTTCTTATTAGGGAGGAGAGTCCTTCTGTTACTTGCCTCTTCTGGACACAGAACTTTTCTCCAGCTGCACATTAGCCCACCAGCCCCACGCATCATCGAATGAATGGCACTGTTCTGAATTCCCAGGTCATTAGACCCAATTATCATATATCAGGTCAAAAAACAAATCCATCTCTTACTTGTGGGAGTTATTCTTGGCCCAACTGCTGTTTGGCATCATCTATAGCCTGGTTTTTCCCCATACAGACAAGCTCCAAGTGATTCTCTCTGTCCTGTTAGGACAATGTTATCCATACTCTTCAGTCTTGGCTGACTCTGGGTGCCCTTATGAATTTCTGTCCATGGAATTTTCCTGAGAGATATCGTGGAGTGGTTTGCCATTTCCTTCTTCAGCTCATTTTACAGATGAGGAAACTGAGACAAACAGTGTGAAGTGACTTGTCCTGGGTCATACAGCTACCAAGTATCTGAGGCTGGATTTGAACTCGGGGTCTTCCTGACTAAGCCCAACGCTCACAGCTCCACCGTGATCCAGAGAACAAGCATCTGTTTATGGAATTTCTCAAGTATTTTCTAGCCACAATATGAAGAAATCCTAGAAAAAAGAATTCCCAATCCCCCCCCCCACTCCCTGCTCCCAGCCAGTATTGAGTTCCTAAGTACAATGGTCAGGAGACCCTCCATCATCACAGCCCACTTTATCTCTTAGGTCAGTGTTACACCTTAACATCCAGAAATTCCAGCTCTGACATCCTGGGTTCTAAGGGCCCTCCCAGCTTCTGACCTCCTGGGTTCTAAGGGCCCTCTGTGCAAGTCCAGCCAAGGAAAGCAGAAGAACTGGGGCTCAGGAGGTGCTCCCAGAATGGGGTCCCTACCGCCTCAGGCATGGGGGAGCTTGTTCCTCTCAGCCCAAGGGCTATAAGGGGTGAGTGGGCAGGGTAGCAGGCTACCCCAAGCTGGGACTCACTAGAAAGCCTCCACCTCCCACCCCTGAGTTGTCTGGAAAAACCATGGTCACTTTGAGGGTTCTCAGGCTTATATTTCAAGCAGCAGACGACCTTAAACGGCTCTGCTCTGGTTGCTTCCCCTTCCAAGGGGCCCAGGGCTCCTTCCCCCAGTGGGGTCCCCTTCATCCAAGGTCTGGGGACCTGGGGCTAGAGCCTGGGCACCGAGTTAGTTCTCTGTGGAACCATGGAAGGTCCTGAGGTTACCCCCAACTGCTCTCTTGTTCTCTCCCGTTTTTTAATAGTCTCATCCCAGCCTCCTTCTCATCTTCCATGCCTTTGAACGAGGGGCTCGGGGACTCCCCTTCACCCTGCTCAGCTTGTCCCCAAGGGTCCTGACTAGGATTTGCTCAGATCCCAGGGATTAGGGGCTCTCTAGGGTCAGAGTGCAGGAAGAATACAGAGTGGGTTTTTGAGAAAAGATGAGGAACCATTGAAGAAAAAGGGCAGAGTCCGTGGTTTGGGGATGGAGGAAAGGAGCAACTCAGTAGGCTAATGGGCAGCCCCTGGGCATGGGAAGACATAAATCAGGGGCAGCTAGATGGTCCTATAGTGGATAGAGCACAGACCCTGCCATCAGGAGGACCCGAGTTCAAATCCATCCTCAGATTTGTATGACCTTAGGCAAGTCACTTAAACTCAATAGCCTTCCCACCCCCCCAAAAAAAAAAATTACAAAGGAAAACCAAGCAAGTCCTTGACTCCAAGAAGCTTAAACTGTGATGGGGATGGGGGATGCAGACAATAAAAACAGAGAAGCCAATACAAAATGTAACCTCTGCAGCAAAGCCCAGTGGGACAGGACTGCTGGCTGGGGCCCAGTTGGTGAGAGGAGAGCTTCAGTTCTTGGCCCACGGCCCCTTCGGGACTGGCCCGAGCTTCCCCTCTTTCTCAAGTGCCAGCCCCTCGGCCACTGCTGGATTATGGAAGCCAAGCCCACCTCCCGCTGACCCAGGCCTCGCTCTCCAGCCTGCTTCTCAGGAGACTGTTTCCTCTTGGGTGGGCTCTGAGCCCCTCTCTTGGTTAATGAGTCACCTCCCCCCAAAAGGAGGGCTCCTTCCCTGGGACTGCCACCTCCTCTCCCCCCACACTTTCCTTGGTTTCCGTTGGGTGGTCACTTGGATAAATGGCTTCCTTTGCTATTCTGTGTTCATTGTGTAAGCTCAGCAGTCGGGGCGCCCCTTGCGATCTGGGGCTCTCGGCTCCTCGTGCCAAGGTGGGGCCCTGCTGAGTGACAGCTGGGGGCCACCCTGGGCTCAGCCTTGCCTTCACTGGCCCCCACGCCCGGTGAGGGCAGGCTGTCCGACCCACACTTAAGGCAGGTCCTGCAGCTTCTCTGCAAGAAGGAGGGAGGCCAAAGCTCCTGAGAGAGCTCAGTTTTATTTTTTAAAAGGCACAAACAGCTGCCTCTGTCCTCATGGCAATCACTGCACACAGGACCCAGGGAGCGCCTGGGCCCGAGCCCCAAGCCCATGCCCTTGTCTCCCAGCTCCTTGCCTGAGGGGCGGGGAGCCAGGGGACGGTGGACAGCACGGTGGTCTTCCCCAGCATGTAGATGCCTCTCGATAATTCCAGCCTGGAAGTTTGGCCCAAAGGAGGATGAGCCCCTGCTGGAGGGGCAGCCAGGGGGAACCTCCACCTTTCCCTCCTAGCGGCCTGGGACTTTCCCAACAACAGGAGGGGACTGGGGATGGACGGGCCCTCACGGCCGGGGGAAGCGCCTGCCACCCGACCAGTAGCGCTCAGAAACATTGCTCAGCTGGAACTGTGTGGCTCGCGACATGGAGAGCAGTGGGTCGGACCAGCACCAGCTGGAAGTCTTGGATGACTAGAATTGAGAGGCGGAGTTAAAACTGGGGGCAGGAAGGGAAGGAACCAGCTGCTGCTTCCAGGGGTTCCGAGCAGCCCCCTCCTCTGAGCAGCACAGACCCCGGCCTCCCACTCTCCCAGTCCTTCCCCCTGCTCCCCTGGGGATTTCCTGTTCCCCCCACCCCCCGGCCCCCTTGCTTCTCCAGCCCCTTGGGGCTCCCCCGGCCCCTCCCCTCCCCTGCCAGGGCATTTACTGAGCGGTAGTGGTCTAAGAGCTCTGTCCGCTGAGCACCGGGGTCCAAGGAGGTCCTGAGGTCCAGACTGCTCAGGGCAGAGCTGCTGGACCCTGGCATGGGGATGTTGTCCCAGCCCATCAGGCAGTGCTGTGAGGGGAAGGAGAGAGAGCAATGGGTCAAATGAGCCCCGAAGGAAGCCTGATCATCAACAGCTCCTCTTGCACTGCCCCCCCCCACCCAGCTCCACCTTGTCCAGCCCAACCCCCGGCGCTGGGATGCGCCCAAAGGCCACTTTGTGTGGCTTTGGTGCCTGGAGAGACGAAGGACAAGAGGGTAGGAGGGGGGCTGGGCAGCCAATCACTCACCCGGGGCAAAGCCATGGTGTCGGAGGTGTCGAAGCTTTTGCGTCGATGAATGGGATATTGGTGGGGAGGCAGGAAAGCTGACAAGGGGACGCTCACTCTGCAGGAAGGTAGAAGGGAGGCCTCAGTCCAGTCCCTGCCCCAGAGGCCCGCTGAGGTGACAGAGCCCAGAGGGGAGTCCCAGGGGGCCCAGCAGCCACCTTCTCCTAGCCTGAGCCCTGGCCCCTTAGCAGCGCTTCTTAAACTTTCTCCTGAGGTGGAAAGTATGTGACCTTGGGGATACAGATGTATAAGGCAGGTGTGCAAGTCCAACATTTGCTAATAAATCATAAGTTCACAAGCCCCACAGTCACAATGCACGGTCTGGGCTGGGCCTTAGAGGTCAGGGGCCACTGCAGGAGCTGCCACAGTGGGTGCCCACAGGGTGGCAGCAGGCTCCACCTGAAGGGTACCCCTGACCCCCTCACTTCCTTAGTGCAGATAACAGAGCTTATACCTGGGATGCCAGAAGACCAGGGAGTCATGGGTGGAAGGAACCCCCAGGTCCAGCCCAGCCCTCTCAGAGAGGGGAGGCAAGGTGCCCATGGACTCAGAGCAGCAGAGCTCCAGATGCCCGGCTCATGGGCACAACCCAGAGCCAGGGAGATGCCAGAGGAAAACCACCCCTAGGTGCAGGGAGGGCAGCAGGCAGGCAGAGACCCTCCTCAGAAGGTCTCCAGGAAATGCTGAGGGCCCCCTGCTGAGAACACGGGGAGGGAGGATGGGTCTCTGCCCGAATCCAGCTCAGATTCTAGGATTCTAGACACTGACCTCTCTTCTATCAGCCCTGAGCCTCCACTCCCTCATCAAGGGGCAGCCTGAGCTTTGGGAACAACCTCCTGCCTACTTGGCTAACGGGTCACACAGGGGATGTGGAGAGACACATCCCCTTCCCTGCCCACGCCCCCCCCAGACACCTGATTTGGGCAGGGTGATCGAGGGTCTCACGGCCCTTCTGGCCGCGGGAGGTCTTGCACACGGGGCAGGTGGCCAGTGGATCCAGGGGAACTGTAAACAGACGCTGGTTCACTCGGTAACAATGTAAACCTGAAAGGGAATATTCAGAATCGTTCTAATGCCCCCTTGCCCAGCTCTTGGCCTCTGCTCTTCTGCCCACTCTCCCCCTCTCCCTGGCCAGGGCAGGGGCTGGCCTTCAGAGGCCCAAATAGGGAGAAAGCAGTCAGACCCATCTCCGATTGCTGCCCCTGGCAGTGAGTGCTGGGAGACCTCGCATTCACAAAATGCCCTGGCTCTTCCTCACGCCCGCTGGACTCTGCCGGCAGAAAGACCCTGGTGATGGCCGGTCCTCCCCCTCTCCCAGCCCAAATCCCTCCCTTCCTCCTTCCGCCTGTGGCTCGAATGCCAGCTCCTCTCAGTTCACCCCCTAGCATGGAGCAGTGTCTCCCAGGTGCTCCCCGGGTACTGATCACGCCATTCATCCCCCCAGGCTCCAGTGCCCTTTGAATAATGCTCTGAACCCAGGCTCCCCCACCAGCTTCCTTTTCCCAGGCCTCCCTGAGTATCAGGCCCCAGGACTCCTTCCAGCTCTGGGCCCAGCAAATATAAAATGTGGGCACCAAATACAAGCTTCCTGGGGGGGAGGGAGAATCAGGAGAGGCTTCAGGTTGGGGGGGGGCATCAGCCTCAGGGGAACACATAGGCTAGAGAGAATTCCAGGCAGATACCTGGACCTGGGCAATGGGCAAGAGGGCAGTTTGGCTCAAAAGCAGAGCTGGACTGTGATGTGGGAGTCAGGGCACGTGGCAGTATATGGCAGGCAGCTGGGGATGGGGGCCCACAGCAGGCAACAGAAAGCCGGGGGACCGTGTGCAGCAGGTGAGGGGGCACCAGATGGGGATGGGGGCCCACAGCAGGCAGCAGGGAATGGGGGGCCATATGCAGCAGGCAGCAGGGTGCCAGACAGGGATGGGGGCCCACAGCAGGCAGCCTGGGATAACTGGTTGGCTCAGCCCAAGGGCACAATATGGACAAAGGAGGGAAGGCTGGCCCTTTCCTGGCACATCCCCATCTGCTCTGCCCACCACAAATTCACGAGATGCACAATGTGAACATGGCCTCTGCTTTCCCTTAGCTCTCTGCCTGGCTCTTTTGTCCCTGCCACACCCTTACTCAGTGTCACGTCTGTTTATGTGCTTCCAGAGGGCAGTTCCTCACTGTCCCCCCAAAGGGTGCCCCTCTGAATCTCTGAGCCCCTTGGCCTGGGCATTCTGAGAACAGCCTTTCCAAAAGTCTCCCCAGTCCTCGAGCCAAGACAGGAAGGCACAGAAATACCCCTTGGCCAGGACCTTGGGCATGACTTACACTGATGGGAATCTGGAGTTCCCTTGTTTCTAGAAGTGGGCAAGTCCAGAGGATCCAGCCTGTGGGCGAGAGAAGGGACAGGCGTGAGAAAGCCCAGGCGTGCCCTCCTCAGGCTGCCCCCGACCACGGCCCGTCCTCCCATCCTGCTCCGCTCACTCTGGGTATCTGGAAATACATTCTTCCTTATTAGCCTTCCGAAAATCCTGAAGATCAGAGTAGTAGTTTTCAGATTTATGGATGACAGGAGATGCCGTGTCCAGCAACCCTGGAGTGAGAAAGGAGAGGCAGGAAGGGCAGTGAGGGTCACAGAGAGACTGAGAGGCAGCAGGAGCAGACCGCAGGCCCAAAGCCCAGCTCAAGCCCACGGCCAGCACCACCCCAGGCACCGGCTTTAGCATCACAGAGCCTCAGTTTTCTCCCACTGTAGGGATGGCCCCTAAGCCCACCCTCTGGTCTGTCTGTGCTCAGAGGAACCTCCCTGTCAGAGCTCTGAGGCTGGGAGGCAGCCGTAGGGCCCCTCCACAGCCCAAGGAGACCTGAGGCTCCTCAAGATCTGGCACAACAAGCACAAGCTTCAGAGCCAGAGGACCCGAGTGTTAATCCTGCCTGTGCTGCACAGAAGTGGCTTCCGCTGTGCCGGCCTGGACGATTCCCAAGTCTCTTCCAGCTCTATGATCCACAATGGGCTACTTCAGCTTTTCCATTCACTTTAGACAAGTCACTGTGTCTGCCCCACAAGTAAACAGAAGTCAATGCTTGTCGAGTGAATGAAAATGCCACAAGGGCAGGGACTGTTTCCTTAGACTCTCATGTCTTTGAGTTGGTGCCTAGCATACAACAGGTGCTTAGTATATGCTTGAACAGAAAAAGAACTAAGGGGCCTCGGGTAAAATATAAGTGATGGAGGTGAGTGTTGGGAGCTTCCGTCCAACAGACCTTTGAAAAAGTATAGCCGTCCTGACCAGGGAATTACTACTTTCCCAAGTCTCCATTCCAGCTTCTGTCCCCAACTAGATATTCCACGCCCCCTCTTTGTGTCTTAGCCCAGGCTGCCCCCCCTGCCCAGAATGCTCTCAGCGCCCTTTAGGAAGGTCCAGTCCTAAATGCATGGCCCTATGACTGTCAACCCTGCCCATGGTCTGAACACAGGAACACTCTTCCCCTTCTTCAAATTATTTTGTCTTTCTGTATGCACTTTAATTTATATACTGACTTTATCTATATTCACAGACTATATTTTCTACCACCCAGCTGAATGTAAGCTTCTTGAGGGCAGGGATTGCTCCATTTTTGTCTGAGGGTTCCCAGCTCCTGGCATCTATAGTACATACGAGGTGCTTAATGAATGATTACGGATGGAGTTAAGCAGCAAGTCCAGGACCTTCCCCTTGTATGTCTGTGACATGGCCTGGGACTACTTATACACCCAATCTTGGTTTTCACCCACTGGACAAGCTGTTCCATCACAACGTGTGTGTGTGTGTGTGTGTGTGTGTGTGTGTCTGTGTCTGTGTGTGTATCTGTGCCTGTGTATTGAGTCAGACAGAAGACAACTCACCTGCAATCACATCATAACCTAAATAAGGCTTCGTGCGCCAGCTCTCATCAGGAACCAGGAAATCTTTATGTTGGGGATAGTAGGGCAATTGTTCTCCAGGCAGGGCCGAAGAGGTGGGGACCCAGCGTAGCTGTGGTTGGATGGACTGAGAACCAAACCAGGGAGGCACCTGACAGGACAGAGCCAGTGGTCACCCCCTTCTCTGTCCCCCTACTAGGCCCACAGAGGGCAGGACCCTGGCTGACCTGGCTCTGCGGGCCACTCGAGTCCTGTCACAAATGTTCATGGAGTTGTCACCCCAAGTGTGAACAGGCCACAGATGGGACAAGCAGAGCCTTTCCCTGGATGAAGGGGCAGGATGGGGGGCTTTGGGACGGCCTCACCCACTACCTTCGGCCTTCCACTGGGCCGAGGCCCCCATGTGCATGGGCTATGAGAACAGAGGAGGCCCGAGCAGCGCGGCAAGACATGGGCTGGGCCCTGCTAAGAAGTGGGCAGGCGTCATTCTGGGACAGAACAGGGCCCACAAGTGGATGGTGGCTCTGTCCCACCTCCCACTGCACTTACCTCGAAGTTCTGCCATTGCTGGTTGGAGCTGAGGCCTTCCAGGCTTTCTGTTTCACGGAATGGCCTCTGGACCCCAAAGGTCAGGGGATCGATCGCGGGCCCCAAGTCCAAGGCCTTGGGGGAAGATGGCAAGATTGAAGAACTGAGTCTGGAATTGGGTCTCTGGAAGTCCTTAGGTTCCTGCCCCTGGGGCCGGTTGAATGGCAGGGACCTGGAAGGAGATATAGTCTGCGCAGTCTTGCTGTTGCCCAGGAGGCTCTTCAGGGCTGGCTCCTGGCTCCTGCCTTTGTGCTCCTGCTCGGAGGCTTCTCCGTCCCCAGTGGCGGCACTAAGGGCTGGGCGTCGGCCCAAGTGGTGTCGGGGCACACTGGACACCGTGGTCTCTTCCTCTTGGCTGCACCAGGCCTCTGGAACCTTGAGGCTATTTCCCTAGGAGAGAAGGGAATTCTGCTCCAGTCTCCAGGCCCCCTCCCCCATTTCTCTTTCTCGCTGCCTGCTGCCCCAGAACCTCAGCCCCCCAGGAGTTAAGGAGCCTGTGGTCCAGGACGAAGCACCTACCTCTTTGATCTTGAACTTTGGCAACAGCTGGGCTGCCCCCTTGGCCCAGGCCACAGACTTGCAGATCTCCTCCTGCCCCACCCGCAGCTGCCGCAGAAGCTCCAGGTTCATTTGGCGCAGCTGGCTCAGGTCCTCTGACTCTGGCATCTGGAAGGTGTTGCCGGGGGTTTCTGCAGGAGAATCGAGGGGCCTGGAGAGTGCTCCACCCGGGGAGGAAGGCGGGAGAGCGGGTTGGGGGCTCTGGGCCACCTACCAAGAGGCCCTGGTCAGTGCTCCGGCCAGTCCTCAGGTCACCTCGGGGATGCCCAAGGGCCTGAGTCAGGAACTATCCATCTCGAAAACTGCCCAGGGTTGGGGTAGAAGACCCACAGGAGGTCACCGAGGGGCAGAGGTTTTTAAACGACTGCAGATACCCGTTCTAAGTGATCGAATTTGAACCCAGGACCTCTTTCCTTCCCACCTCACCGAAAAAAGGACGAGCTAATTATGAGGGGGATGGGCTGGGAAAGGGACTAGGTTAGCGCCTCTGTTTCCAGCCCCCCACCAGTTTGACCCCTCCCCCCGTAGGGGTGGGGCAATCATTGAATTCATTTCAGGGGATGGAAGATTTAAAGCCCCTTCTCCTCCCCCTCCCCCACAAGGGAGCTCAGGACTTAAGGCAAAACCCAGGGCTCTGCCAGTCCCTCCCTGTGTGACCTCCTGGCCCAAGGGACTATTTTAGCTCCCTGGGCCTCAGTATCCTCATTTGTAAAGATTGGGGGAGAGGGTCAGCCTGCACCTAAAGGACCATGGGGCTCCAGTCCTGGGACCCTCCCAAGCCTTTTTGAGGGATCTTCCTCTTCCTCCCCCACTCAGGCGTGGGGGCCACAGACCAAGGCGGAAGGGGTCGGGGGGGGGTCCCCTTTCCCTGAGCTCCCACGGTCCAGCTCTGGATGGGCTCTCCCACCCGCCTCAGCAACAAACGAGTTGTTTGACTTTGATTTTTTAGCAGGCCTCAGTTTCCCCTTCTGTAAAATGGAGAGCCCGGCCAACCGAAGGGCTCCGACCCAGGGGCTGGAGTCACGTGGACGAGGGGAGGGAGGGGCCGGCGGGGCGCACGTGGACGGGAGGCGCGCGCCACTCACCGGCCCGCGGGGGAAGAGTGTAGTGCCGTAAGCCCCACAAGCACCCTCCTCCATCCTGTCTGCCCTTCCCTGCCCCCAACAAGCCCAACCCCGGCCTCCCTCCGACCGCCCGACCCGGGACCCCGCTCCCCGGGACAAAGGGGAGCAGCCGCTCACTCCCGGGTAGGACGCTGGGGGCGGGGCAGGGGCGGGGCGCGAAGCGCGACCTCGGCGTCCCATTGGCCGGACGCGCCACCCAGAGGGGCGGGGCTTCCGGCACAGAGGGGCGGGGAATAACAAAACCACCACACCCCCGAAATCGACCCGGGACCGTTCGGAGGCGGGAGCAGAAGCAGAGAAGGCGGCTTTGCGCCCCACCCCCTCTCTCCTTTCCCTCCCCCATCCCTCCACGGACCAGGGGGAGAGAAGGTGCGCACTCCGGAAAAGCCAGCCAGGCCCGGTTCGGTTCACCCACCTGAAGAAACTGAGGCTGGGGAGGAGGAGAGCGGGAAGCATGTGACTCCCAGCGAAGCCCGGCCCGATCTCCTTCCCCCCCAACACACACGCCTCTCCCCGCCAAAGCTCCCTCCACGCCGGGCTGCTCCCTACCGAGACTCCCCGGCTAGACTGGAGGCGCCTGGAGGGCAGGGACCACGTGCTCTCGGCTGACGGAATGGCTCTTTCAGGCACACAGTAGGCCTCTGGTCACCAATCCCGGGCGGTGACGTCACAGTTGATGTCACGTGACCCTGAAGCCCCTCCTCGGCTCCTAGTCCTTTCCCAATCCAGGGCTGCCTTGGAAACCGCTGACCACTGGGGGCGGCTTTGGGCTCATCATCAAACAGCCTTTATTCAGCGTTGCCCACCCGGCCCAATGCAGAGGCAGTAGCAGCCAGCACAGGCACTCGGGGAAGTGCCCCCCCCCCATTCCCACCCCCTCCGCGGGCTGGAGCGAACTATATCGGTACGCAAAGCGTCCTGAGCATCAGACCTTGAAACGTCTGAGCGTCAATTAATGTGTGACACCACCGCGAGGAGACAGGCCGCCGACTGGCCGAGATGTCACCGGGCCAGCCGGGCAGCCCCGCCCCCTGCCTGCCTGCCCCGCAGTACATGATCCAAGCTCCTTCTTCCTCATCTCCCCGAAGGTTGCTCCTGCACCCATGCCACCCCGAAACAGCACGCATGCATGTTACACACAGGTGTAAAGGCACATGTGCACATGCCCACTCTAGATGGGCCTGGGTGGAGTAGAGAATAGGGCACCAGGCCGCGAGTCAGGAAGCCTCATCCTCCCGAGTCCAAATCTGGCCCGGACGCTGCCTAGATGTGGGGAACTCCCTTTACCCTGTTTACCTCAGTTTCCTTATCTGTAAAAGGAGCTGGAGTTGGAAGTGCAAGTCGTAGGTGTGTCTGTGTGTACATATGCACATGCCGTGTGCATGTATGTATTATGAATATACACAGTGTATGCTTGCATCATGTGTTGTGTTACACAAAAGATACTGCATTGCATTGTTTTCACATGCGTCTTTATATGGCCACAGACATGTTCATATACACACATGAATACTACATGTTGTATATGTGTGTGTGTGCATATATTGTATAGTACACACACAGAGAGGCACAGCGGATAGAGTGCTGATCTTTGAGTCAGGAAGGGCTGAGTTCAAATCCAACCACAGACTTTTACTAGCTTGGATGAATCAACCTTTCTGCCTCAGTTTCTTAAAACCATAAAACCCTACCTCCTAGGACTATTTTGACAAAGAAGATAATTTTTGTAAAGAACTTAGTACCTGGCACATAGTAGGTACTATATGCATGTCAGCTATGATGAAGACGATGACGGGAGTTAAGCAATGTGGTTAATGCTGCCACAACTGATGGTGGGAGTGCATTATTCTTCTGAGGTTAAGGGAGTGTGTTCCAGTATAAACTGATCAGAGAGGCCACAGTGGTTAATGATTGGAGTGAGGAAGATCTAACTTGGGTTCAAGTCTGGCCTTTAACATTGTGATCCTGGGCAAAAGAAAGATCTCTAAGCCTCAAGTACCTCATTTGTAAAAGAGGACCTCACCAGGATATTACCAGAATCCTTACATTCAATAAACGTTTGCTTATTAAGTACTTGCCATGTGGGTGGCCCTGGGCTCCTGCTATAGAGAAGCTTGCATTCATTCCCCTGGGATGGCTGGCCCTTGACTTAGCAAATCCCCTGAATTGACCTGAAAACAAAATTGAGTTACTTAGGCCTAGAGTTCTACACTTAAAAAATGAAAAATTCAGAGAGCTGCATATGCCTGAAATCAGCACGAATTCCACCAAACAAGATCTGAGGAAGAAGGAAGGCCCTATCATGATATAATTTACAGCACAGTGCAAGTCCTTAGTATGTCCAGTTTCAGCAATTACATGGTAGTGAACAGTTTAACATAATATTTTATCTGATCGGAGTCCTGTTGTTTAAATGTATTATCTTCATTGATATTATTCTAGTCAGGCAGCTAGGTGGTGTAGGGGACAGAGAACCCTGGGCCTCATTAAGAAGACCTGAATTCAAAACCAGCCTCATCTGACATGAAGTCACTTAACCTCTGCCTCAGTAAAATAAAAGAGAATAAAATTTTATTGTGAAGATCAAATGAGAGAGTATATGTACTGTTAGTATTCTGTATATTGTTCTCCAGGTTCTGCTTTCTTAAACTTCATCAGTTCATACAAGTCATCCCAGATTTTTCTAAATTCCTCATATATCTCGTTTCTTATGGCATACTAATTTTCCCAACTCACATGAACCCCAGTCTTGGTTTCTGATTATTGCACCTTTTGGTCTTTTGGTATATGTCTGGTAGGGGATTGCTGGATCATTATTGTCACTTTTTTGGTAATTAGCAGGAATGAAATTGAGGATTTTTAACATAGGCATGTTTGTAGGCAGCATAGGAAACAATAGAGAGATTGAAAATAAGTGCTAAAAGGAGGGATGTTGGGGACAGTTTGTTAGATGAGACGGCATTGAATGAGATTGCTTATGCAGGTAGAATGGATTGCCTTGGTAAGGAGTAAAGCCATTTTTTTGTATGAGACACTTGGAGGACAAAGGCGCAAAAGGCATCTGAGAAATAAAGAGATGAGGAACAGGGGAGAAAAGAGAGCTAATATAGAATGGCCTCAATTTTATCTTTTTTTAAAAAACTTTGATATTTTAATTTTTCTCTGGTCTTTTCAACAGGAAAATTTGGAAATTCTGTATTTCATTAAAGGTGTGCTTTTTCCCCCAGCATTAGACTCAGTTTGGGTTTTTTAAAGTTCTACATGTGCAGTTATGTAAAACATTATGTACGAAGAATAAAAGAAAGTGAATATTCAGTTTGTATTAAAAAAATACTAGTTCTTTCTCTGGAGAGGGATGATATGCTTCCTCATTAGGCCCTTGGGATTGTTTTGCTGAGAATAACCAAGTCATTTGCAATTCATCAAACAGTGTTGCTGTTACTGTATATACATTGTTTTCCTGGTTGTGTTCACTTCACTATGTATCAGGTTTTTCTGAAATCATCCTGCTCATTATTTCTTATAACACAATCACATCCTATTACAATCATATGCTACAGTTTATTTAGCCATTCCCCAATTAATATATATCCTTTTGATAATCCAATTCTTACCCACCACAAAAAGAGCAGCTATAAATATTTCCCCCCTTCCTTTTTTGGACACCTTTGGGATATGTACCAAGCAATGGTATTGCTGGATCAAAGGGCATAAAATTATATATATATATATA
>JAJPUD010008081.1:73648-95625 GCA_023553655.1 Myrmecobius fasciatus | reverse complement strand
ATTTCCAATTGTTCGATTCTAATTTTTAATGTCTTATTTTCTTCAGTTACTGTTTTTAGTTCCTTTTGCAATTGACCAATTACATTTTTTTTTGTTCATTGCATTCTTTTTCCATTTTTTCTATTTTATTTTGCAGTGATCTCCTTTCGTTTCCCCATGTTTCTTCTAACTCTCTTTTAAGATTTTTTATGCAATCTTCAAAGAAAGCCTTGTGACATGGAGACCAATTTATGTCTCTCTTTGGGGCTTTTTCTGGAGTTGCTTTACCTTTAGGGGCCTCAGGATTTGAGGTCTGTTCTTCCCTCTCTCCATAAAAGTTGTCTATGGTGAGAGCTCTTTTTGGTTTTTTATTCATTTTTTTTTAAAGGTGTGAGGTCTGTTTAGGGCAAAGGTGGGACAGCTGCTTTAATTTGCCCTGGGGCAGTTCTGCTGATTGAGTTATTTCAGGAACTGGGCAGTTCTGCTGATTGAATTATGTCAGGGCTGGGCAGTTGTGCTGATTGAATTATTTCTGGTGCTTATCAGACCTGTTGTTTGATTGATTGCATTAAGGTGCTGTGTAATGGCAGCTAGTTACGATGCTCATCAGGGGTTCAGTGGTTCACAATCTATCCCCCTCAAAAGGCAGACCCTCCAAACCACCTGCCCACAATCAGGACAAATTGTTCCAAGAGGCCCCCAGAAGACTCCCAGGTGTGTGAAGAGCACAACGCTCCCACTCCTGTTCCAACTCCTGTTCCAGTTCCCTGCTCCAGCTCCCTGCCCCGGTCTCCCTGTTCTGCAGTCTGGGTTCAGTAGGCCACCCCCTGCCCCATTAAAACAGACCTGTTTTGAGGTTCCTCCAGAGTATCTTCTTCTAGAATCGTGTTGTTCTCCGGATATTGTGGATTTTTTTGCTTCAGAATCAGTCTAGAGGCTTCATATTTTGTTGGTTTGAGGGGAGGTTAGAGGAGGTTACAGAGACTCCTGTCTGATCTCCGCCACCATGGCTCCACCCCCGGAAGGAAGCCACTATGATATCTTTTACAATACTTCTCCAGCATGCTCACAGTTGCCCTGGGGTGAACTTGAGTCTCATTTCTTCAGAGACCCTAGTAGTTTATTATTTGCAGCCATAATGCTTAACAACACCTGAAAATTATGGACATTAATTAGATGGGATTTTGTTTCTAGGAACAGTTTGGAATTTTTTGTTTTGTTTGTTTTTTGGGGGGTTGTAAGGCAATTGGGATTATGCGACTTGCCTAGGATTACAGAGCTAATAAGTGCCAGTTTACTGGATTTGATTTCAGGTCCATATGACTCCAAGGCTGATGTTCCATCCACTGCATTACCTAACTGCCCGAAGTTTAGGACTGTGAAAAGAACTTGGTACTTTCCCTTAGCCAATTCAGTTTGTTCTCCTCTTATCATCAAATCTTAATTTATCTCATAATTTTTACTATACATATGCATATGTATAGTATAAATTATATATGTTACCAAATGTTGATATTTCTATGTATACAAATATATAGAGGAAGGGGCGGAGCCAAGATGGCAGAGTGAGCAACTCTCTGTGTCCTCCTCTGATCTTCTCTCAACTCAACAGTAAAATAAGCCTCTGAACTGATATTCAAGTCAATGAACCCAGAAATATTTGGACTAAGACATTCTGCTTGTGGAAGTTACCTTTGAAGAACTTCATAAAGGTCTGTTTCACTCGGGCAGAGGGGGCGAGCAGTGGGAGTGAGCAGTTTGCCCTGGGACTGGGAGAGATAGGAAACTGGGCAGGGCTCAGCATGGCAGAAACTCAAAGCAGCTGGTGAGAGTTTCTGAGGCACTCGGGACACTCTGCCCTGATTGCAGGCAGGTGCTCTGGCAGATCTGCCTTTTGTAAAAGGCAGTTTGTAACCCACTGCAAATGCATGGTCCTAACCCAACCCACCAGCACTGGAAGTTAATTACCAGAATTGCTCCAGGGTAAACTACCATGGCTAGCCGCCACTTCTCTGCTTTGCACAGACCCCAAGCTTTTAAAATAAATAAATAAATAAATAATGAGTAATAAGCAGAAGAGAGCTCTTACCATAGACAGCTTTTATGGAGAGAAAGAAAGGCAGACCCCAGATCCTGAGATACCTGTAGATAAAGTAAATCCAGAGGAAGTCATCAAGGGAGATATAACCTGGTCCCCTTTTCAAAAAGCCTTTCTGGAAGATTGCATAAAGAATCTCAAAAAAGAGCTGGATAATAAATGGGAAAATAAACTGAAATCAGTGCAAGAAGGATATAATACCCTGCAAAATAGATATGAAAAAGACACCAATTTATTGGAAAACAAAATTGGTGAATTAGAAATAGACAATAATGCACTGAAAAATGAAATTAGGGAACTGAAAAAAGAGTGCAATGAACAAATTGGCCAGTTACAAAAGGAGCTGAAAAAGATAACTGAAGAAAATAACACTTTAAAAATAAGAATTGAACAAATGCAAGTGAATGACTCAATAAGACTTCAAGAATCAGTCAAACAAAAACAAAAAAATGAAAAAAATAGAAGAAAATATGAAACATCTCCTAGGAAAAACAACTGACTTGGAAAATAGATCTAGGAGAGACAATCTAAGGATTATTGGACTTCCTGAAAGCCATGATGAAAAAAAGAATCTAAACACTATCTTCCACTATCTAAACACAACTTCAATTACTTCAGAGGGAAAAAAGTTATAGAGAAGATATTCATGATGCAGAATAAATTTAAAAATATTTTATGCTTCTCCCCCTCCACCCACAGAAAACTGTGGTTAAAAATGTATCAATACATACCTTCAAGGAAATCCCTTTCCTCATTATTCCCTTCCCCTTATTGTACTTCAGTAGAACTTAAAACAAAGTATTCTTGGCTTAAGGCCCTCTATTATATTCCCTCTTATTGTCCACACTAGAGAAAGGTTATGACTATTGGTGACATGACTTGTATCCTTGATATTTTTCCCTTAGCTTACCATAAGACACCTTTTTCTAGAAGTTGTCAATAGCAACATTAGCTTCACCAGTGAAGTTGTATAACAGCACTTCATGTAGTTTACTAACTCAGAAAGCAACTGTTCAATCCATCTTTCACAACAGCTAAAATGATTTTTCTTAAATGCAGGGTTGGTAACATCACTTTCTTACTCAATAACACCAGTGTTGTTGAATTATTTTGTAGTCATGTTTGACTTTTCATGACCCTATTTGGGGTTTTCTTGAAAAATACATTGGAGTGATTTGCAATTTCTTTCTCCATCTCATTTTGTAGATAAGGAAACTAAGACAAACTGGGGTAAGTGACTTGAACAGGGTCATACAGATAATAAGTGTCTGAGTGTGACTGATTTGTACTCAGGGAGATGAGTCTTCCTGATTCCAAGCCCAAGGCTCTATCTTCTATGTCCCCCCTTAGGTGCCCTAATAACTCCAATGACTCCCTACTGATTCTCATATACACTTGTTTGACGATTAAATCTCTTCCTAATGCGGCATTTTCAGTTTTTTTTATATATCCTATCTTTCCATGTCATCTATGGATTGGTCATACTGGCCCACTTGTTCTTCAAATACATCCCTACTTTCTACTGTGACTTTGCAAAAGACTGGTCACCATGCTTAAAATTTTCTACTTCCCCATCTCTACTTTTTAGCATCTTTGTATTTGAGGTCTTTATTCGTAATATATGGTCAATACTTAGGATTTCCCAGGTAATACCCAGATTCCTGGGTAATCCTAATCATGCCTCCTCTGTATTTAAATGGTTTCTTTCTGGCTGCTTGCAATATATTTTCCTTTGTGCAATAGTTCTGAAATTTAGCCACAATATTTCCTGGGCATTTAATTTTGGGATCTCTTTCAGAAGGTGATTAGTGACTTCTTTTGATAGCTATTTTACCTTCTGATTTTAAAATATCAGGGCAGTTTTCTTTCATAGTTTGCTGTAAGATAATGTCTAGGTTCTTTTTATCATCATGGATTTCAGTAAGTCCAATAATCCTTAGATTGTCTCCTAGATCTATTTTACAGGTCAGTTGTTTTTCCTAAAAGATATTTCATATTTTCTTCTATTTTTTTCATTTTTTTGTTTTTGTCTGATTGATTCTTGGAGTCTTATTGAGTCTTTCATTTCCATTTGTTCAATTCTAATTATTACTTTCTTCAGTTACCTTTTTTAGCTCCTTTTGTAATTGGCCAATTGATTTTTTTTGTTCATTGCATTCTTTTTCCATTTCAACAATTTTGTTTTTCAGTGAATTGATATCTTTTTCATATCTCTTTTGTAGGGCATTATATGCTTTTTCCATTCCTTCTTGCAATGATCTCATTTCACTTGACCATTTTTCATCTAACATTCTTTTAAGATCCTTTATGCAATCTTCCATGAAAGCCTTGTGAAATGGGGACCAGCTCATGTCTCCCTTTGGGGCTTCATCTGGAGTTGTCTTGGCTTTAGGAATTCCAGAATTTGAGGTCTGTATTCTCTCTCCATAAAAGCTGTCTATGGTGAGAGGGTTTTTTTTCCTTTGTTTTTTTATTCATTTTTTAAGGCTTAAGGTCTGTTCAATGCAAAGGAGTGACAGCTGCTTTAATTTGCCCTGGGAAAGTTTTGCTGACTTATTTCCAGGGCTGGGTAATGGCAGCTAAGTCTGATGTTCTTCTGGGTCTCAGTGGTTTACAATTTGCCTTTTGTAGCAAATCTGCCAAACCACCGGCTTGCAGCCAGGACAGAGTAGCCTGAGAAGCTCACAGAGGATTCCCAGGTGCTTGGAAATTGCAATACTCTGGCTCCCTATCCAGCTCCCTGCCCTGGTCTCCCTGTGCTGTGGTCTCGGCTTAGCAGAATGTCCCCTTGCCCATTTGAAACAGACTGTTCTGAAGTTCTTCCAAGGTATCTTCTTCTAGAAATGTGTTGAACTCCAAATATTTCTGGATTCTTTGACTTCAAAACCAGTTTAGAAGCTTAGTCTGCTATTGGTTTGAGAGAAAGTCAGAGGAGGTCAGAGAGACTTGTGTAGACTCTCCACCTTCTGCTCTGTCCCCCCTTTCTTAGGTCTTTGAAGACTCACCCAAATACCTCCTTCTCACAAGTTCTTTCCCAGTCCTTCATATATTAATGCCCTTCTCTTCAAAATTACATTATATCTGCTTTGTATCTTGTATGTAAATTTATATACACATTTTCTCCCACCTTGGAATATAAGCTCCTTGAGGAAAGGGAATGTTCTTGGTATCTCATTGAATACCTATCACCTATCATTGTACCTATAACCTAGTAAGGGCTTAACAAATACTGATTAATGCATTGATTCCCTCATTTAGAAAACCCTAGTCTTTTTATGAGGAATAAGAAAAAAAAAGAGCTCACTCTAAACAAACAGGAGGCTACATATCTTTCCCCCAGAATATTAGTTTAGTTTGACTTGAGGAAATGAGAGCACCATTTTCCAATATTCCCCATGGCTTTCTAGATAGAAATACAGTAATCAATCATGGACATCTTATAAACAAAGACATAGAGTTCATTTCCCAAACTTGTTAAAGAGACTGAAGTATCCATTCATCCCCTTTACATTTCTGCTACATAAGGACACATCCCCAGAACAAAACATCAAACTCCATGAGTTTCAGCTTTTTAGTAACCCTCAAGAACCTGTTATAAAATCTATCCCCCACATGCCCATGCCATCATCATCATCACTATTATTATTTATCCAAATGTTTTTCCAAAGGTCAAGTAAAAAGTGTGTCCAGGATCAAGTCAGAAGGTTGGGTTTGTGCAAAAGAAATTGAAAAGATTTTGTACTAAAATGAAAGAAGGGGAAAGTTAAAAATATCAGAGGGCATGTGGAAAAATTGGAACAATAATTAATTTCTGGTGGAACTGAAAACTGATCCATTTTGAAGAGCAGTCTGGAAGTATAAAAAATTATTAAACTAGCTGTACCCATAGCTCTAAAAACAGTACTACTTCATCTCTTTCTGAAGATAGGGATAAAGGAAAATAATGTACACATTCTAAAAGGTTTATAGCAGCTCTCTTTATAATGGAAAAGAACTGGAAATTACAAAGAAGCCCATCAATTGAGGAAGGGCTAAGTTAGTTGTGGTTTATGATTGGGTTGGAATACTGCTCCACTATAAGAAATGATGTGAACAGTGATTTTAGAAAAACATGGAAAGACTTGCAAGAAATAATGAAAAATGAAATGAGCAGAACCAAAAGAACACTGCATATAGTTATAGCAATATTATTTTAACACTGACTTGGAGAGAATAACTTGTTTTGACTATTATAAATACCTAAATTAAGACATATGAAGAAAGATACTATCTGCATCTAGAGAAATAACTGATAAATAGAAGTCTGTTCAGGATAATTCCATACACACATACATATGTGTACATAAGTGTGTGTATATGCCTATTTGTATCTAATAGTGGCCTTGTCTAGGGGAAGAGTCAGAAAAATTACACGATAATTTTGTTGTGTATTTGAAAGAAATATTCAGTTGAAACTGGAATTTCATACGGCAGGTATATGCTTTCACCTCACATGAAACATGAGTTTTCAATGTCCTCTTCCATGGGCAGAACTTTACTTCTTCATGTACTCTACTTTGGCACTTCAGTGCTTTCTCCTTATTTTTCTAGTGTCCTTCAAATTCAAGAGACCAAAAAGTACTACTAATTCTCCCCAGTCAGAAATGGGTATATCTCTGAATTTCCTCAGGCCCTTTATTTCCTATTAACCCGGTCAAGAGTTTTCTCTATACATTTTCAATTCCAGGAATGTTAATTGTTGAATGAAAAAAAAAAAGAGTTCTGATTGTGAAAATATTCATTCAATTCTCTTTCCAGCCCTCCATTCAATTCCTTTAACTCCTTCCTGCCACCATCATTAATTTTTGAAGTATCCCAATAGATGTTATCTCTAGTTCTCTTAATGAGAGATTGCAGAATGCAAAGGAAATTTCTAAGATCTATTATTTAATATTCAAATTCTGAAACTTGACTGTAACATTTCTCACTATTTTATCCTTTGTTCTATACTATCAATTTAAATATACTCTGATCAATTTTAATCTGTATTTTCCTTTCTGTAATTTTTCTGAAAAATTTTATTGTATGGTTTCTAAGAGAATGGCATTTTGGTTTATTTTCATTTCTTCATAATAACAATGAAGTTCTTATGATCTCTTAGCATTTTATTCCCATAGAGAGCAAGGTGACAAAGTGGATAGAGTGTCAGGAAAACCTGCGTTCAAATCTGATGTAGATACTTAATAGACCAGGGGCAATTAATCCTATATACCTCATTTTCTCATTTGTAAAATGAACTGGAGAAGGAAATGGCAAACCACTCTACTGTCTTTTCCCAGAAAATCTCAGCAGAGGTCATGAAGAGTTGGATAAGACTGAAAAAAAGGCTAAAGGACTACAAGATCTCATTTTCAAATTTAATGTACTATGTATTTTAAAAAAACATTTTTACAGCTTTATCACCTTGTAATTTTCTTCTGTCAATTTATCTTCTATCTCTGTAATTTGAATGTGAAATTTTATGTTAATTTTTATATTGGAAGCATCTTCTGTCATTTCTTTTAATTGGCTCTGTTTACTTTTTTTGAAAACTTCATTTTTGTCTTAATTTCCTTCCTTATTTTCAATTATTTTATTACTCTTTTGAAAAATTCCGTATTTCTCTGAAATCATTTGTTTATTGTTTCAAGGATCTTTGCTAGTTATTGTAATACCTTTTTTTCTCATTAGAAAGTTTTGAGTCAGTTTATTTCTCTCCAAAGCACACATTCATATGGGATGCTTTTTTCATTGTTTACCCATTTTCTCTTCTTTATCTGTCTCTCTATTGTCTTTTCTGGGAATCATTTCTTAAGATGAATTCTCCTCTCCCCTCTGCATTACTTGCTATTATATTTTACTGTTTTTGACAAGTCTTGCTATTTTGCAATGATGGATTAGAGATGGGCTTAAATATGACCTCTCATTCAATAATCTTTCCAGGCATCCCCCTCTTTCTTCCATTTTGCTTACTGCTGTTTTTCTCTCAGTTTATTTGGTGCCTTTCCAGGTGTTTTAAAGTATAAAAGGGTAATAGGAAAGGACCATTTATATTCTTTTTTTTTAAATTTTGCTATCTCTGAATTTATGATCCAGATAACATAATGCCTGGTACAGACAAATCCTTTTTCTAGCCTAAGTTGGTGACTTTCTCCCATCCAGAGCAGTATGATTGGGCAACTTCATAAATTAGTAGAGAAAGAACTTGAAGGAAACTAGAGATCATATAGTCCACCTCCCTCACTTTACACATAAACTACAGCCCAGAAAGTTTAAATGACTTATCCAAAAGCACACAAATAATATAGGAAATCTAAGATTCAGTCTCAGGTATTGTGTCTTCAAGTACAACTGGCTTTTTCCTTCATCACCATATCTCCAAGCCTCTACTTGTTGAGAGATGGGAGAGTCTAACCAAATCGATGTTCAAGGAGGACTCCTAAAAGCAATGACAGATGACTCTGAGCCCATAGCAGGGGGAACCAGAGAAGAGCATCCAAGTCCCAGACCAGTAACACAGCCTTCTGTTTTATTTTCTATTTAGAATGGCCATGTGGAGAATTGTATCCTTCCTCCTCCGCTTGCTATTTTTATTACTTTCTTTGGTACACTTGTTGTAGTTTTAAGATTCAAAGGGAGAGGTCAGTTTATGTGCAGCCATTCATTTAGCCATCTGGCCAGAACTTTCAAATTTACTGCTTTAACAGATAAGAAAGCCAAGACTTAAGGAGGTCCTCCAGGAAGTCACAACTGGAAACCAGGATTTTAACTCCAAACCCAATGTTCTCTCTCCTGTTTTTTTTTCTTCTTTGTTTCTATCCTTCTACCTTGGAGAAGTCCACATAGTCAGCTAGTCAGCTAGTAAATTACCAAGAACTTATTTTGTGCAGAGAATTGGGACACAAAGAAAGACAGAAATCCCAAAGTAAAAAACCCTATTCCTAAAAAATGTGCATTATAATAGAAAAGAAAAATGATACAACTTGTAAACAAATAAATACCTACAAGGTATATACAGGATATATGGGAGGTCCTATCATCTTGTGAGACCTAGAAATGTCCCTACAGGAGGCAGGATTTGAGTTGAGTCTGGAAGCAAGCAAAGGAAACTAATACATGAAAGAGAGGAGGCAGAATATTCCAGGTATGGGTCAGACAAGCAAAGGCATGAAGATGTGTAATGGGGTGTCTCTGTTGAGAAGTACAAATAGGCAACCTGGCTAGATCACAGATAGCATGCAGACAAGTAACCTGAAAAGTTGGAAGGGAACAAGGTATGAATGAATATTTTTATGAGTACACAAATATAGTCACACAAACACACATGCACATGCATACTCAGACACACATATTTACACACACTCTTTATCTGATTCTAAATTAAGATACCAAGGGCACAAGAAGAGAAAGGATTACTTCAGCAGAAATATTTATATTAAGATCTTGAGTTCATTAAAATCTTGTTTTCCATTTTCCTCTCAAACCATTTTCACTTATGTTAAGATTTCTTCCACAATAGCAAGATAAGATCTCTTGGAAAGACCATATGTAGATCACATCATATCACATCACACACAAACACACACACACACAAAATACTCAATATTTAAATCAAAGGTCTTTTTCCCATTATACTGTGAGATCCTTGAAGATTTTGCCTCTTTTGTATATCCTTGGTATTTGCTATGATGCCATCCGGCACATAGTAGGTACCTAATAAATGTTTATTCATGGAGTAACTTTTCCATACTATATACAAATTATTCCATGTATAAACCATCACAATAAAAAAACTGTGTTTCTCCTGACAAGACCTAAATATCCTGATGCCAAAGTGTATCCGGGGCAATCACCAGTCATCTGGACTTTTGTCCTGCTCCTGGACTTCAATGATTCAGGTAGAAAAAGCAAGGTTGCCAACGTTGTGCAACTCTGCCTCACTTAAATCCAATTCATGAGTGTGACAAGATACCACTTTGTTATGTCATTGGTCCCCTTTGAAAATGAAGGACAACCAACTAAAAAACAATAAAAAGCTAAGTTCTCGGGCCTCTATTTGTCTATTCAGAGAAGGGGTCTTTAATGTGTTCTCTAAACTTGTTTTCCTTTTCAGATTTTGATTGCTGCATTTGAGTATAATTGTTTTCCTTTGAAATTCCAGGTGGCATAATGATTAAAAAAGGCTGAAGTTGGAGTCAGGAAGAACCTAAGTTCAAATCCTACCTCAGACACTTATTCATTGTGAAAAACTCAGTCTCAGTTTCTTCATCTGTCAAATAGGGATAATAATAGCATAACCTCCTAGAGTTGTGAGAATAAGATAAGATATGAGATGAATACTGGCTTTTCCTATTACCTTTCATTTTATACATTTAAAAGCATTATTCTGAAGTGTCTGCAGGCCTGCTCAAATTTACAAAGAGGTTCTTGTCTCACAAAAAGATTAAGAACCCCTGATTTTAAAGTAAATATAGATTAGTCTATATCTGCTTAATTGTTTTCATGAGGACTGATGGCCAAATGAGGGGCATATTAGTCCAAATCACTTTCCAGTTGTGGAATGAGAGTTTTCTGAACCTGATTTGAAAGTGCAGATATAGGTAGATTACTTTTAAAGTCACCTAGGACAGTCTGACAACTTGCAAAGGACATATTGGAATGCAGGAGAGGGGTGGGTTATGGAGGAAGGAAAAAATTGCTTTCATTTAAAAATTACTCTTTCATTATCACTTCTGCTGAGTTGCCTGGGCCCTGTAGACCTTGTTCCTTTAATGGCATTCCACATTTCACAGTCATTAAGAGATGTTGATGGGGTCTATTTCTAAGTGTGAAAGCAGCCATTCTTCCAACGTCCCAATTATTCTACTTATTGTCGCCCATGATTCAAATGGACTGGAGATATACAGCATTCCACAGAAGGCACATATGAATATCTTTGGATGCTTTCCTCAGCAGATTTACATCTCAATCACCTATTAGGGTTCATAGGGAAGATATAATCACATACATTCAGGCATTTCTGCTACAAACGTCCTAAATTGTGGAGGCTTTCAGCTATGATTCATTCCTTAGGTCCTTTTGAGGGAATAAAAAATGAGAGACTCTATAAGTTATGAGTCCCAGCCAGGGCGAATATAAATTGAAACAAGCTAATCGCAGCCAGAGAAGACTATCATTTTTTCTGTCATGCTGAATTATGATGAATAACAGCAGAAAGATATGTAAACATGTCAATGTCGGTTCAGGAGCCTTCAATTTCTCAATAAATCTGGCTTCCAATAGTCTTTCCAAGATGATGTCACATATCCAAATGTCCCATTCCAATAGCATGAGCAAAACACTAAGAAATAGAACATAGAAAAACATAAGCTCAGGTAAAGTTTTGTAGATTGATGATTTGTAGTTATTGAACCCGAGTTTATATGACAGATATGTATTTTACAGACTGCCCTCCAACTATACCTTGTTAATGTGTTCTGTACCTGCACTAAACCACATCCCAGTGGAAACAATTTGAGGGCTAATATTCAACTATGTGCTATGTTGTTTAATCTGTAACACGGTTTAGAGTCCACTCTGCAATCTTTCACATGCCCAGCCAGCACCTCTTAAATAGCTGTCCTCAATTGAAATCAATATTCCATTAGCACAATGGAAACTCTCATGCTCCTAAATCTTTTGAATTTGTCATTTTCAATGGTCTCAGTTGGGTATCTTCTGACAACTTGTAGCTGGCTAGTTAAAGGTGACTGCTTATTGTTTTTATAGTAATACACACAGGGCTAGATCAAGGGCGGTAGAATTTTGTTGGCAGCATTGAGGGGGCTTGAGCTAGGAGTGAGAAGAGCTGGCTTCTCATTCTGGCTCTGGTTCAATTTGGCTCTGTCATGGAAATAATTTCAGGGTTGGACAAAACACTTTGGAGGCCATCTAATCCAACCTGTATCTGAAACAGAGCTCTTTTATTTCTATAAAACATTTTTTGTTTATGTCAGTATACCTGACAAAGGACTACCAGACCTTGGCTGAAGATCACCAGTGAGGGAGAACTCATTACCACAAGGCAGACAATTTATTCCAATTTTAGATAGTTCTCGTTAACTGAATCATCAGTATGGTGAAGATGAGGAGGAGGAGAAGCATACTTATATAACTAATATTTACATAGCACTTTAAAGACTTCAAAGTATTTTACATATATTTTCTCATTTGATCCTCAATAATCCTGGGAGGGAGGTACTATTATTCTTTCCACATTACAAATGAGGAAACAGAGACTGAGAGAAGCCAAGGGACTTTCCTAGGATCACACATCTAGGCTGAGACCTCAGTATTCAAACTTAAATCTTTTTGACTCCAAGTCTGAATACTATTTTAAATTTCCCTGGGAGTACATGACGCATTTATGGTGGTGGTGGTTGCAAAAAAGGGATTGGTTTAAGAAAAAAAATGATAACTACTGGTGTGATCTAATCTACTAGTTTATAGATGAGGAAACTGAGGCTGAGAAAGGTGAAATAGCTTGCTGAAGGTCATGGGTTGAGAAGAACCAGGACCTAAACTTGGACTTCCTGAAGCCACATTTAGCATTCTTTCTTCTCTACTACTTTTTATCCTCCATAGATTTTCCTTACACCAAACCAAAATGTGTATTTTTCTATTTTCCACCCATTGTTACTTGTTCTTCCCTCTGGGGCTAAGCAGAAAAAAAATCCTGAAATTACTCAAGTATGACATAGAAAAACATAATGACCTTCAATGAGAGGAGATAGAGGGGGAAAACTAGCTAGACATTATTTCTATTTCCCTTTTGTTAGCTCTAATTTAATTTGTCTAATTTCTCTCTTTCCTGAAAGATCTTCATATCCATAAAGATATCTATCTAGCCCTTTCCTCCTTCAGTCTTCTCTTCTATGTATTAGGCTACCATAGTTCCTTTAATCTATCATCCCATGATGTGAACTCAAAGATTTTTGCCAACTAAGGCAAAAAAAAAATAGCCCTGGATTGGAAAAAAGAGATTACCTAGTCCAATCCATAAATGACCCTGCCTCTTTGGGTCTTAATTTTTACATCTATTAAATATGGGGGTCAAATTCAATAATTTTTAATGAGCCCTCAAGCTTTAACCTTAAATTATTCTGTCTAGAAATTAAATAACCAAGACTCCACAGTTTCTGTTTTTCTGAAGAAATTGATTTATATAACACATAGAAAACTCTTTTGCTCGAAAACTGGGTAAGCAGGTGGCTGCAATTTATATCAATTGTGGACCTGTTGCCTAGACTTGAGTTGCTTTTTTTCCCTTAATTATATCTTTTTAACCAAACTGCTGACGTCTGAGTATTTGCCCTGTTTGGCTTCTTCATGTCCATCCTTCCTCTGCCTTAATCTTTTTGAGCTGTAATGAGAAATTTACTCCCCATCTACCGGAAACTTCATGAGCAAGAATTAATGCAGTATTTCCTTTTATTTAAAAACAAGTCAAGTAGAGTGGTTCATGGAAATTCTGGGTAAGGACAAATTATGATTCCATATTGTGGTCTCATGTAATTTTCTCCTGCCAGACCCTGAGCTATCATTACAATCAAAATTCTTTCTCCTGGAAAATAGAGAACAAATTTAAAACCTTGAAATAGCCATTGGATGGCGGCAGATAGGAGATTAGGCAAGATGCTAATGCTGAGCTAGATCTATGTAGGTTCTTCTGTATAATTACAGATCCTGGCAAGGTAGAGCTATTTTTTCAGGGAGTTAAGACTTGAAATATCTCTTCCTCCTACTAGGAAGAGAGAATGGGATTTGAGAGATATTGATGCTTCTCAGTGTCCTTGGCAACGACTGAGTGTTTGTGAAAGTTGTTATGGCAACAGGGGGAACTGAATAAGCAGGGTAAGCTGCAGGTCTGTAGGTATCAACTCTGAGTGTCTCTGTCTTCATCATGGGCTGCTCCCTAGTGACCTTCCCACTGCTGCCCAAATGATCCCAACAAGGTAAAAGAATAAATAAATGTAAGCTTTTTCTATCTAGGGGTTTCCTGCGGGGGTGAGGGTGGGAGTAGAGAGAACTAGCTAAGCCAAACCAATACCTAAAAAATACTTGCAACATTAGTGCAAAGCCCCTTTATGGAAAATCCCAACTGATTATGATTACTTGAGTCCTTCTAAAATGAATGTTGCATGATATCATGGTTTGAAAATGGAGCAAGGAGTCAGGAGAGCCTGGGTTCAAATTTACCTCTACCCTAATAGCACTGTGCTACCATAACAAGTCTTTGACCTCTATCAACCAGAGTTTACTTATCCGAAATTAAGGTCCATAATGTCACCAACAATTTCAGTGCTTCCCAAGCAACTTTCAAATAAATTGTAAAGGGGAAACTGAAAATAGCAGAAGTTACTCTGATATAACAGTTAAGGGTTTACAAAACACTTTACAAATCGTTACACTTCTATTCTTCTCAAAATTTCTTCAAGGTAGTTGTTATTATCCCTGTCTTATGAGGAGGAAATTAAGGCAGATAGAGCTTAATGACTTGCACAGAATCACATAACTAGTAAGTGGTTCAATTTAAACTCAACTCTCCCTGTGTCCATGTGTAGGATGTCAGGCATTGAACCACCAACTACCCAGGGTTGCTAATCTACATTGTTCCAGAATAGGAGTTTTTGAAATAACATCAACAATAACCACAACAATAATAATAGCTATAATACACAATTTTACAGTTTGCAAAGCATTTTACACATCTGTCATTTGATCTTACAAAAACTCAGCTTTGTAGGTACTATTATACTTATATGAATATGTACATAATATATGTTACATATGTACACATAAATAATATATATTATGTATGTGCATACAAATATGTGGAAATAGCACACATAGATATACATGTATTGCAATCACATTATGCATTTATTTATATAAATGTAAACATATGCTTGTATATATGGCAAAAGCAATTTCTATTATGTTCCCTGTCCCATAGATTTTCCTAAGACTCTTCTCCACACAGTTGTTTTTTCCCCTTAAAAGGTATTGAAACCATCTTTAAGAGTTAAAGGAACTAAAGTTCAAAGCATTGACATAGATCCCTGGGAAGGTGAGGTATAGTAGCCAGAACAAAAATAATCAAGAGCAAGATGATACCCCTAGCTTCTGGTCATTAAAGCAGGGAAGCTGTGTGCAACTGATGCTATGGTATCCCTTGGTGAGTATCTTTTCCATTCTATGACCAGTAAAACCATCTTTTAAAAATTTCTAATTGGTTTATGGATGTCCCATTTCCTTCCAGTTCAAATCCTGATGTACCAGAGTGCCCTGGTTTATAGCCGGAAGGTTGCTCTGAACTTAGAACAAGATCATACATATCAAGGGATTTTGACAGTTAGAGTCAGCTCTCATGCTTGCTAATGACATAGCATGATATGGGGGAATTTTTAAAAGACCTGAGAATTCTAGCTCTGGTGCTTTCTACTTGTGTGATCTCAGGCAGATCATTACTCTTCTTCAGGAGGTAAATAGGCTTATATATTATTACATCTTCTGGGATAATATTTGAACATTGCATTGAACAGTTTTTAAATCTTTTAAAGTTGTTTGTTTTAACAAGGTCCTTGGCAGTTATACAAATTGTTCTCCTGGTTCTCCTTGCTTCACTACACATCAGTTCATACAAGACATAAGAAATTTTTATGAATCCTTTGTCCTCTTTTGTGAGAAAATCAGAAAAAACTAACTCTTGAAATCATACAATGTCAGTTCTTGGAGTCTTAGATACTCAGAGACTTTCTCATCTAATCCTCTCCTTCTTTAGAGGTAGAAACAAAAAAAAAAAAAAAAAAAAAAGAAAATTTTTTTTTTATTACCGGCAGTGGGCATCTAAATGGCAGAATGGATTGAACCCCAGGACTAGAATCAGGAAGACCTGAGCTCAAATACAAGCTTCAGATACTTACAAGCTATGTGACCCTGGACAAGTCACTTAATCCTGCTTGCCTCAGTTTCCTTATTTATAAAATGGACTAGAAGAAGAAAATGGCAAACTACTCAAGTGTTTCTTCCAAGAAAACCCTAAATAAGGTTACAAAAATGAGACATGACTAAAACAACACCACTGGCAGAACCACTACAAGAATCCAGGTCTCATAACTCATTGACCCAATGCTGTCTTCATCATTCCACATTAACATACATGGCTCATCCTTTAGGATTCTCCATGGTGTTTATGAATAACACAAAAGAGGAAATATCAAGGTAAATTCAATTGAACAATAATGTCAGGACAATATGATTAGGACCTGGTCAATGATAGTATGATTTCTTCCCTCATCCCAAATGTATCTGACATTACTAATGTTTTTCTCCATCTGATCATCAGCTTAGATGCTATAGAGTGAATTTTTAGGGAGAAAGATAAAATGGGATAACAGTTGGAGGCCCAGGAATCTTCTTGCTCCCTCTGGCAAATAAGGTATAAGAATCCTGATACTAAAACCTTTAGGGAATTAATTATTGTACCAGGGCATAAACTGCCTTCACTCATTTGAGAGCATAAAAAAGAAATAATTCCCCAGTGACCTTTGATTGCTTTTTAAATAAAGAAGTCCATTGTTTGCTCTACTGTATCTTGGGTCAATTGCAATGGTTTTGTTCATTCCTGTATCAAGTACCAGGCCAGCCCATTCAAATTCAGGTTTCACTCCAGATATTCCACATCTAAACTGCTGTTGCCTACTGCTCTCAGGCATCCCTATCTCCATACTCTTTTCCTCTTCTCCTGACAAAGAAGCCAAAGGCAAAGTTCTGTTTACATAACTTTGTGCAAAGATATGTTCCTTAAAAAGTTGGTTGAGTTAAATGGTGTTTTAAATGCACCAAATTACTTAGCTATTTTAATAGAATTCTATGCTGAATTATTTTGCAGAAAGAAGGATCTTTTGGTAAACTTGGGGGAAAGAAGGATTAGCCTTTCTTTAATATATTATTTTTAAATTCTAAGTTTTCATGTTTCATAAAATTTTAGAGGATGAAAAGACCTTAGAGGTCATCTAATCTAAAATTCTCATTTTATAGATGAGCAAGCTGAAATCCAGAGTTAAATGACTTAACTAAAGTCACACTGTTAACAAGTGACAGAAGTGAGATTTTTAACCAGCCAGAATTAAACCCTAAGGCTTCTAACTCTTAATCTAGTTTCTTTTCCAATATACCAACCTATTTCCTATGAAAATGAACTATGATATCAATTTCTAGTTCTTCTTTTCTCTGAATTAAATATTCCCAATAATTTCAATGGATGCTCATCAGTCATGATTTCCAATCCCTTAGTATCCTGGTTGTCCTTCACCAGGAAACTGATGAGATTCCTCCTCTATCCCTTTCTAAAATACAACCAAGCATTGGGAGAGAAATAAATATTTTGAATCTCTTCCCATTAGCCTTTATATCATTTCAAGGCTCTAATTTGGGAGCCTCCCTGTGCCTCAGTTTATTCCTCAGTAAAATGGATTTGATTGCCTCTATGATACCCCCTAGGGCTAAATTTAAATCTTTAATAAATCACTTTCCTTCTGTTTGCCTCAGATTCCACATTTGTAAAATAAAAGGGTTAGAAAGACAGGCATGTAAGTTTATTTGGGCTCTAAATTTATGAATCTTTCATGTCATTTCCCTCTCTGTGCCTCGGTTTTCTCATCTGTAAAAGGAAAGAGGAGGATTCAGTGGTCTCAAAGATTCCATCCAGCTTTAAATCTCTGATCTCATGAATTTCTCTGGACCAGTTTCCACATCTGTTCAATGAGGAGGCCAGAGTAATTGACTCATACCTTGCTAAATTATCTTGGAGCTTTCTGTCTCAAGATTCTAAAGCATCCTGATAGAAAGATCCCAGGTCCCTTCCTCCTCAACATCTCTTCTATTTTGCCCTGCTACCTACACCTCCATAATGTTACCCTCTCTTCTCTTCAGCTCCCACCCCTGTGCTTCACTCCAGCTCACCCCATCTACCTGTGGACAAGTCCCTTCTACCTGTTCAGCCATCAATCTCATTTTATTCAAAATCCCTTTCTCAACTCCTCCAGAAAGTCTGCTCTGATTAATCTGGGGGAGGCAGAGAGAAGGCAAGTGGTTGGTAATTGACTAGCTTTCTTTGTAAGAGAGGCCTTTAGCTTCTCATAAAGCAAGAACACAAGAAAAACACAAATAAGCTTAAAGAAAAAGGAAGACTATTTATGGGAACAAATTCAGTGCTACCAAGATCTTGGCATTGGAGTGGCCATCCTGAGGGCCAATTCTACAGCTCTGAGTTAGTGCTGGTACCAGCACATTGCAGGTACCCACGCATGAAAAGACAACCTGGTTTTATAGTGCTGTTAAAAGCAATTGTGGGTATAAATACTTTTTATTTAGTGAATGAAAATTTGCTATAATATACATTCAGTTTTACACAACGTATTTTCCCCTATAAAGGACCACACTCAGTTTGTAGATTGACCAGACAATTCATTGGATTATTAAGAATGATAAGGGCGTTGATGAGTCCCTGCATTCTGCCCTGCTCAGAACACATCTGAAAAAAATTACATTCATTTCTATGCACCACATTTTAGAAAAGAAATTCTTAAGTTGAATTTATTTATTCTCTTTACATTCTATATAAATTATGCATGTCCAAGGTGCCTCCGCCGTCAGAATGTTCCCAATAACTATTGTTTCATTCAGTGTATTTGTATTTCTACCATCCAGGATAGTACCTGGGCTATAATTGATGCTTAATAAATACTTATTGATTGTCTGACTAATTGATTTGTTATGAGATTCTTGTTCGGATTAACTGGCAACCAATTCTTTCCCAGTTTTCATTCTGTGTCCATAGGGGCCTACCTCATATGTCATTTAAGCCTTTGACAGACTAGCTCTAGGATCCTAGGAAATGCCATCACCCAGCTGGATACCTTGTTAATCACATAACTATAAATCAGGAAAGGAAAGCAGAGGGGTAGAACAAACACTGGTCTGGAAATCAAGAAGCTTGGGTTCAGCAAAATACCATGGGAAGAACCACGTCTTGGGAAGAACACTAACTCTAGAGTCAGAGGGTCTGGATTCATATTCTGTCTCTGAGAAAAGAGGCAAATATATGTCATTGGCAAAGTCAAGTCAAGTCAACAAGGTTTCATTAAGTACCTATAAATCACTATGCTAATCACTTAAAGGTGCTTGATGCTTCTGGACCTTCTTTCCTCATCTGTAAAATGGGTTGAGCTACACGGTCCCTTCTAGCTCCAAATTGATGACATTTTTATTCACTTTAATTGTTTACAATTAATGTGAGCTCTGGCAATATACTTCCTCTCTCAGAGGCTCCATTTTTCTGTGTGTAAAATGGCAATAAAAATACTTTTGCACAGAGTTGTTCTAAAGAGATGCCTTTATAAACTTTAGAGTATCATACAGACAAGAACTACTGGTATTATCTATATTTTCCATCCTCAATGATCTCTTTCAGATTCGCTTTACTCCTTGTTATATTTATCTCTCTATCCTTCTCTTTGAGAGACAGATGGCTCAATAGATAGAGTGCAAGGTCTGGGGTGAGGAAGACACATTTTTCTTAATTCAAATCTGACCTTAGAAGTTTGCCAACTATGTGACCTGGGCAAGTCACTTAATCCTGTTCAACTCAGTTTTCTCACTTTAATATGAACTGGAAAAGGAAATGGCAAATCACTCCAGTATCTTTGCCAAGAAAACCCCAAATGGGATCACAAAGAGTCAATCATGACTGAACAATTTCTCTCTTCATCATTTAGCCTTTGCCTTTTTTTTTATTCTACTTTGCAAGACTGGGCCTTCCTCAAATTCTCATAGAAAACACTATAATTTTTCCCCAATCTAGAATGTCTCATCGGGGACCTCAAAAGCTATGGGGTCCAATCTTTTTATTTTGTAGATGAGAAAAAGTGAATTTTGTGGAGGTTATTTGCCTTAACTAAGATCATGAATGCAATAGATGAGATTCAAACTCAGATCTTTTGACTTCAGACTCAGAACTCTCTCCAAAATACAGCATTGCCTCCTAGAAAAAAAAAGGACACGAGTTGGTCCATCGCCATCTTATTTAGCATCCTTTGCCTTGTCTTGAGAAGATGCAGTTGTTATGAACCAATTATTCAGTATATATTTAGTCGACTAACACTGTTAAGTGTCTAAATAAACAGGCTCCTAATTATTTAGCCAGTTACATTATTAGTTCATCAGTAACCTATTTAGGGATAAGGAAGAAGAGGAGAAAGTAAACAGCCATTATCCAGTCATTTGAGTCTAGACAACATGTATATTCTCAACTCCCTGAAGATTAAAACATAATGACTCAGGTTACTGAAAGTAGGAGCTGTTCACCATTGGCCTGGTTTCTAATGGGAGAATTTCTTGGAGACATTGATAAAAGTGTTACAATCCATTCTGTTTCATTGCAAGCCTTTTTTCTCTTACAATGTGTCATAACGTCTCTCCCTCGAGACGAATAAATATGATAATAATGAAAAAGATAGAAATAGATGGGGATGGTAATCTTTCCCCCCTCCAGGACCATCTGGTCTATTATGTAATTGGAACAAGTTATCACTTGTTTGTACTGGGATCTAATTTAGAAAGGAAATATCTTACCTCCCCTGGTCACATCACAGAGCTGAGTTCTATTGCCAGCTTTTTAGGATACTGACTTCAATGAGAAAACTTTTTTTTAGATTTAGAAGTGGGTGGTATTAGTGAGACAAGTAGTTTTAAGAAGACTGACTTCAGGAACTTAGGAAGAAAAATGCTATCCATCCCCAGAGAAAGAACTGATGGTGTCTGAATACAGATTGAAGCATATTTTTTTTAACTTTTTTATCTTTCCTGAGAGTTTTTTTTGTTTATGTTTCTTTTACAACATGCCCTACTATGTGAATGTTTTGCATAACTATATATGTATAATCTATACCTATTGTTATCTTCTCAATGTGGGTGGGTAGGGGGAAAGGAAGAGACAGAATTTGAAACTCAAAGTTTTAAAAATAAATGTTAAAATTGTTTTGAACATGTAACTGGGGAAAAATAAAATGCTAATTAAATGCCTGGGGGGAAAAAGAACAGTGACTTTGCAATAGAAAGCACTCAGAATAAAAAAAAAGTCACAAGAAACAGGAACCTTCTTTAGTCTAATTCTATCATTTTATATTCCCTAGGAGAAGCAATGTGATATCCCAATACCATACAGAGAGCGATTGGTCATCTCTAGGGTCCCAGTCAGTGGTTCAACTGAAAGAATATATTTAGAGGACATTTCAAAAGAGCAAAGGCAAGAGGTGACTGATAGACAGTTATGTGTTGCAGAATCCTGGAGATCTCCAGAGAAAGATGGGAAGCTCCTCATGGCAAACTTATGGAATGGCAAAGACAATATTTGATGGAAAGGACAAGAATAGATTCATAGTCATCTTCAAAATTGGAGGGCACATTCCCATTTTTAAGATTATAAATAGCCTATATTTGATCCCTGTTGCAATTTTAAAGGCAGAGATTTGGAGCTGGTGAGAACATGAGAAGCCATCTAGGTCAACTTTTAGTTTATATATATATATATATATATATATGTATATGTATATATATATATTTTTGAGAACCAGAATGACTCTCTATATGAAAAACATAATGGCACTTACCTCAGGGTGTTTAGAACTGGAAGAGTATCAGAGACTTTTTATGGATGAGGAAAGTGATACTCAAAGAGGTTACATGAGTAACAGGTCATTTAGTCAGCAAGTGGATCCAGCCATCCTCAACAATTACCAAATAGCTGTCATTTATTTATTTTTTATGGGTCTGTTTTTTT
>JAJPUD010008081.1:40670-68648 GCA_023553655.1 Myrmecobius fasciatus | reverse complement strand
CCTTTTATTTTTAGAATTTCCAATTTTGTATTTAATTGAGGGTTTTTAATTTGTTCTTTTTCTAGTGTTTTTTAATAATAAGCCCAATTTGTTGATCTTTTCTTTCTCTATTTTATGCAAGTAAGCATCTAGAGATATAAAATTGACCCTTATAACCACTTTGGCTGTATCCCACAAATTTTGGTATGTTGTCTCCTTATTGTCATTCTCCTGGATGAAATTGTTGATTGTGTCTATGATTTGCTCTTTCACCCATTCATTCTTCAGGATTAGTTTATTAAATTTCCAATTAACTTTTGGTTTATTTTCTCCTGGCCTTATATTGCATGTGATTTTTATTGCATCATGATCTGAAAAAGATACATTTACTATTTCTGCCTTTCTGCATTTGATTTTGACGTTTTTATGCCCTAACACATGGTCGATTTTTGTATAGGTTCCATGGACTGCTGAGAAAAAAGTAAACTCCCTACTGTCTTCATTCAACTTTCTCCATAGATCTATCATACCTAACTTTTCTAATAATTGGTTTATCTCCCTGGTTTCTTTCTTGTTTATTTTTTGGTTTGATTTATCTAATTCTGAGAGAGCAAGGTTGAGATTTTTTCATTAAAAATAGGTGAAATTCACCTATATCATTAAATGACCATCTTCTTCCCTGGAGGATAATGCTCATTCTAGCTGGATAGGTTATTCTTGGCTGTAATCCAAGTTCCTTTGCCCTTCAGAATATCTGGTTCCAGGCCCTTCAATCCTTCAATGTGGAGGCTGACAGATTGTGTGTGATTCTAATTATTGATCTTCAGTATTTGAATTGTTTCTTTCCAGCTGCTAGCAGAATCTTTTCTTTGGTGCTATAGTCCTGAAATTTAGCCACGATATTCCTTGGGGTTTTAATTATGGTGTCTCTTTCAGGAGGTGATTGGTGAATTCTTTCAATGGTGATTTTGCCTTCTGATTCTACAATCTCAGGGCAGTTTTCTTTCAGGATTTCCTGGAAGATAGTGTTTAGATTCTTTTTTTTTTCATAATGGCTTTCAGGAAGTCCAATAATCCTTATATTGTCTCTCCTAGATCTCTTTTACAAGTCAGTTGTTTTTCCTAGGAGATATTTCATATTTTCTTATAATTTTCCATTTTTTTGTTTTTGTTTGACTGATTCTTTTTTTTGTTTTGCTTTTTTTTTTTTTTGCTGAGGCAGTTTGGGTTAAGTGACTTCCCCAGGGTCACACAGCTAGGGGATGTTGAGTGTCTGAGTCCAGATTTGAACTCAGGTTGTCCTGACTTCAGGGCTGATGCTCTATCCTCTGCGCCACCTAGCTGGCCCCCGTTTGACTGATTCTTGAAGTCTTATTGAGTCATACACTTGCATTTCCACTTGCATTTCTTCAATTCTTATTTTTAAAGTGTTGTTTTCTTCAGTTACCTTTTTAAGCTCCTTTTGTAACTGGCCAATTTGTTCATTGCACTCTTTTTCCACTTCACTAATTTTATTTTTCAATAAATTGGTGTCTTTTTCATATCTCTTTTGTAGGGCATCATATCCTTCTTGCACTGATTTCAGTTTATTTTCCCATTTATCCTCCAGCTCTCTTTTGAGGTTCTTTATGCAATCTTCCAGAAAGGCCTTTTGAAAAAGTTACCAGTGATGGTCCTTAATACCTTCTTCTGGAATTTTGTCTAAAGGAACCTCAGGATCTGGGATCATCCCTTCTTTTTCTCAATAAAAGCTGCCTATGGTGAGAGCTCTCTTTTGCTTCTTCATTTTTTTTTAGACAGCATGGATATCTCTTTAAGGTAGGGAAAAAAAAAACTCGCACTGAAAATGCAGCTGAAGATCTTTGCCCTTGGGCACTTCGGCAAATTAACTTAAGGTGCTGGGTTGGTGGGGGCTAGGACTAAGTCCGAATTACTCCTTAAACAAGGCAAGTCTGCCAGAACACCTGCCCCCAATCAGGGCAGAGTATCTGGAGTACCTCAGATAAACTCCAGGTGTTTGGAATTTGGAGTTTGGAGTTTGGAATTTCTGCCAAGATGAGCTAAGCTGAGTCCCACCCTCATTTCCGGCCTATACTGGAGTCCTCTGTTTATCTCTCTGTCTGAGTTAGACAAACCTGATGTGAAGTTCTTCAGAGATATCAGCAAGCAGTGTCCAAATATTTCTGAGTTTGTTGACTTGAAGATCAGTTTAGAGGCTTATTTTGTTGTTGATTTGAGAGAAGATCGAAGGAGGACTCAGAGAGTCACCTTTTCATTCTGCCATCTTGGCTCTGCCCCCCCCCATAGCTGTCATTTATGAAGAAAACATGGCAGAGCCAGTCTGGCTGAAGCAGCAAGACACCCTGAGGAAGAGACAAAATACAACCTAGGCCATACAATTCAAACAATCACCACTACCTTGGGCTTTATCTTCCCTCAGATTCTGATTCAGACTGCCATGATCCTGAATTCAAGAGCACTGGCAAAAGCTATATTTCCAGCCCAACCATCACTGGGTGAACCAAAACCTAGGGAGAAGCAACCTGACAAATGCTACCAGAAGTGCTACAGTCAAAGCTATTAAAGACTCAGAGAAGAAACTTCTTTTCATCAAAGTTCTTGTCACGATCAAAAGTTCTACAACATAAAGTGATATAATTTGATGAGTGTAAATGACAATAAGCAAGAAACATTAAATGTCCATGGGACTTTTCCATCTGACTTGCAACTGGTACTTTCCATATGTGTTGTCTCCCCTCTTGGGATGTAAGTTACTTGGAAGCAGAGACTGTCTTTTTGGTTTGTATCCCCAGCACATGTATATAGTAGGCAATAAATAAATGCCTTACCCATTTATTCATGGAGTGTCTGCTAAGTATGAGGAACTATGTTAAGTAACAGAGATACAGAAACAAGAGAGTCTCTGCACCCAAGGAATCTAATGGGGGAACTAAAAAAGAACTGTGCACAAACAAGATAAAGGCAGAATACATGGAAGATAAGAAGACCTGTCTTTGTAAACATTCAATAGGTAAAATGGGGACAATAATTGCACCTACTTTGCAGCATTCATAAAATCATATTAGAGAAAGGAACTTAGAGGCTCTTCAATCCATGACCTGTTTTTTCAACTGAGGCTTAAGGAGATTCTATAAAATAGAATATCTCACATATATCATAGTATTCATAGGAGCTGGGAAGAACAGCAAAAGCTATCTAATCCACCATCATCTTCTTACATAAGAGAAAACAGGTCCAGAGAGGGATGGTGAAATGGGAATAGTAATAGTAATGTTCAGAATATCAGTTTTAGGGATGGAAATCAACCTCCAACATTTCACAATAATATTTATTTGCTTGTTTGTTAGTCACATAATAGGCACTTGATAAATGCTTGTTCCTTTCCTTTCAAGGTTGATGAAATCATAATTTTAGGTGTCAAAGGGTTCTTAGTGGTCACCAAATCCACCTCAATCATTTCATGGGTAACAATAATGAGGAAGAAAGAGGTTAAGTGGCTTTCACAGAATCACTCAGGTGGTCAGACAGAGTTTTGAATCCAGGTCCTTTTGAATCCAAGTCCACTGCTTTAGTCATTATACCATACCACAATAAAGAATAAAGGAGAAATATAGGTAAATACTTGAATTATATACATTTATTATTAAGTAATTTATTACATAAAATGTCATATCTTCTGACTTCAAAACTACTTCCCTTTCCATTGCCTTACTGCCTTTGGAATAATTGGTTGGACTTTATTCTTTCAATGGAGAGATCCCAGCCATTTGTAAGAAGCGGTAGTCAGAACTGTAAAATCCTTTTCTTAGTAGTTGGAAGTCCATCTAAAGAACAGCATCCTCTGATTTACCAAAATACAAAACAGAAAAGACTTTATTCCATTCAACATGGTTCTTGTGATCCTTTCTCTGGGCATATGCATTCTGTGTTATTACATCAATCAAAGTCCTCTCCCATGGATGACAAAGACAGCAGGTACCATATGCAACCTTGTGGCATTGGGGTTTAGAGTATAGAGCAGCAAGTACAGTAGGCCTTGTCTGTTGAACCAGGAGGAAGAATACATATTGGAAATTTAACTCACAATGTGTGATGCTAAGAAAGTCCCTTCCTCTCTCTTAGTCTTAGTTTCCTCATCTGTTAAATGTTGGAGACTTTTCTATAACAGAGGTTGTTAACCTGGGTCCCCACACATGCCTCAGAAAGATTCAGGGGGTGTATGCATCTGTATGGGGAAAAATTATATTTTTAACTAACCTTGAATTGAAATTTTGTATTTCAATTTTTTAAAAAGGAAATAAACATGATTCTGAGAGATGGTCCATAGTCTTCATCAGATTATTTGAAAGGGGCATAGGATCTCCAAAAATGTAAGGAGTCTCTTTTCAGGATGATCTTTAAATATTTCTTGACATTTTATGCCCTAAGATGCTTCTTAGGTTTGAAGTACTATGTTCCTAGATGTCTCTAGCCTTAGACATTCTAAGTCTTGAGAATGCTTTCAGCTTTGATATCACTGATTCTAAGAACTGAAGTGTTCTGGAGACTGATTATAAAAACATGAAAATCAAAGAAAGAAAAAAAAAAGAATTGTCTCTTGAGTTAGGGGTCCTGGATTCAAATCCCATCTCTAATGCATAGTTCTAATTCAGCAAGTCACTGAAACTCCCTGAGTATCAGTTTCCTCTAAAAAATGAGGTTTTGGAACAGATAATCTCTGAGGTCTCTTCAAAGTCTATATCAATGATTCTGTGATCCACAGTAGATACACCAATATAATAGTGATGTTTACCAAGGGTGCGTTTATGGAAAATTGCTTAATGTGCTTTATAGTCTAATGGATTTTTTTGTTACCCTTTATTTTTGCAATAACAAGTTTTCTCTGTCTACTCCTCCACAACATACACACATTGTCAGAGTGTAATTCCTTAAAACTTTTGAGGAAGAAAGAAAGGAAAGATATGAAAAGCCATTGCAAAAGGAAGGAAGGAAGGAAGGAAGGAAAAAAAGAAGGAAGAAAGGAAGGAAGGAAGGAAGGGAGGAAAGAAGAAAGGAAGGAAGAAAAAAAGGAGGGAGAGATGAAAGGAGGACGTGGGAAGAGAGAAAGGGAGGGAGGGGGAAAGAGGATGGGAGAGAGTAATAGAAGAAGGGAGAAAGGGAGGCGAGGGACAAAAGGCAAGAAGAAGGGAGAAAGAGAGAGAAGGGAAGGAGGGAGGAAGAGAGGAAACAATAAAAGGAGGAAGGATGGAAGGGAGGAAGAGAAAGAGGGAAAGAGGGAGGAGGGAAGAAGGGAAGGTAGAGAAGGGAGAGAAGAAAGAAGAGGACAGAGGGAGGGATGGAGGAAGGGGACAGAGGGAGGGAGGGAAGAAGGGAACAGAGGGAGGAAGGAAGGGAATAGAACAAGAGAGGGAATGAGGGAATGAGGAAAGGAGGGAGGGAGGGAGGGAGGGAGAGGGAGAAAGGAAGGGATGAAGAGAGAGAGGCAGGAGAAGGGAAGATAGAGAAGGTAGGGAGGGAAGAAGGGGACAGAGAGATGGATGGAGGAAGGGGACAGAGGTCTAGAGAGAAGGGGAGAGATAGAGAGAGAGGAGGGGGGAGAGAGAAAGGGAGAGGAAAAATAAGAGGAAAAACAAAGAAAAATTAGCTAATATGATTTTATTTTCATTTGGTTTGGGTCCAGACCTATTAACAGAAATTACACTGGCAAAACAGAGCAGAGATCTAAAATTATAGATTCAAGACCAAAAGACATCTCTTAAATCTTCTAATTTGCCAGAGAAAACTGAATCCCACAGAGCAGAATTAACATGTCCAAGGTCACTCAGGAAGTAAGTAGAAGATTTGGGATTCAAGCCCCAATCCCCTTCATCTCCAAGCTTGTGCTGTGCCCTTGACATATTGCCACATGCTGAAATACTTAGCTGAGTGACCGATGGCTTTGATGAATGCAAAGAACAGGTATAGAAGAGGGAGAAGACTGGAGATGGGGGAAGACTGGTAGATTGGTGTATAAGTGAAATATTTCAGAACAAGTAGTATTTAAATCAAGCATGTCATTTAAAAAAAAACTTCTCCCCTAAGAGTAGTTTTTTGTACCAGAAGTTGTAATAAGACCATGATTGATTAAGCTCTATTTACCTACTCCAGAAAATGATCCAAGCTAGTTTTTCATCATAACTTAAGAAGGAATGAATGATGGAACCAATATTTCCAAAGCCAACAATGAAGCATTTGGAATATCCTCCCACTATCACATTCCCTTTGAGCACACTGAGGGTTATAAGGTAATATCTGCTAACATGATAACAACTGATGATTTTTCAGCCCTTTACTTTATCACATTTAATCCTTCAAATGACGCAGGATAGTAGACATTAGAAGATTTTATTTTGGTCCAGATATGTGATTTTACCATTGTCTAAAATTTCCTTGAGTATAAATTCCCTCCATCAAAACAGATCCACAATTGGCAGGGATAATTTAAAGTCAGAAAATTTCCTGGGGCACTGAAAGATTATAGAACACCAAGACATTGTGTCAACTTAGCCTGCTAGATGTTACAGTACATAGGGCACTGGATTTAGAGTCAGGATAGAATTAAGTTCAAATACAATCAGATATTAACTTTTGTGACTCTGTAAAAAAAAAACAATTTAGCCTCAGTTTCCCCATCAGTAAAGTGGGGATAATATTAGTACCCACCCTTCGGGGTTGTTGTGATGATCCAATGAAAAAGTATATATGAAATATTTACCAACCTTAAATCATTACCTATATCCTTATTCTTCTTATTATTACCCACAATTTCTACTCCTCTGGAAGCTCAAAAATTATCCCCAATTTCTACTGTCGAGGCCAGAAAGTGGAAATGTATGTTTTCATCAAGAGTTTAATATTATGTTATTTCCCCCAGACCTCCTGATTACTTAGAAGACTTTGGCAATGTAAATACACAGTCATTAATATGAGAAACAAACACCCAAAGTATGTAATATGTAAATCAGGTTTGTAAATTATAAATTGGGAAATTAAACTTGTCAACAGAACCCCAAGCTGAATATTACACAAATACTTCTCCGCTTCGTTTTCCCTTTAAGCGATGTATCAGAAATATTAATCTGACAGCCACCCAGTGATTTCGGCTTACGCAGAATTCTAAATGCTCCTTTTGTTTCCTGATCAGCTCGTGTGTGACAAAGAGCTCAGCGTTTCTGTTACCTAGTTATTGATATTTTCATATACAGTAATTTATTTTTCATTTATGTTCTTCCCATTTAAATGATGTCGCTCCATCTTCTTCAAAGTCAGCTTTACCAATGAGGCCTTTTAATATACTTGAAAAAATAGCTATCCCTTATCTTGCTCAGCACATTGTACTTTTGAGTGAATAACCCCAATCACTGAGATTCCTGGGAAGGAATCCTAAGGCTTTGGATGGTTGAGTTGGCTTTGTTCTTCTTTTCACAGGTGGTTGTTTTTCACAGGAGAGGCAGTCAGGTCTGATGGAGAGAGTGATGGATTTGGAAACAAGAAGGCCTGTGCTTAACTCTGACCTGTGCCACTGGTCTGTAGATGTACATTATATATAGAGAGAAGGATTTCAGAGGCCCTTCACTTAACAGTTTAGGAAATGGTTGCCCAAAGTGACTTGTCCCAAATCACATTGATTTTAAGTAGAAAAGCATGGATGCGAACCCAAGTTATTTAACTATGGAGAAGAAAATAGCAATAATAACCAAAAACATCCAAAATAGGATCACAAAGAGTTAAGTCTGACTGAAAAATAAATAACAACATTCAACTATAAATCCAATTCTCTTTCCACTGTGCCATGTCTTCATTGAGTGAGACCTTAGGAAATTTACTAGGACTTAGTTACCTATTGACAATTCACATGTACAATGAAAAGAATGCCAACCCTGTGGTACCAGGTTGTATATTCCAAGTTCTGTCATTTAGAACTGTCTTCCAAACTTGCATATTGCTGTTGAGGACACCATCATTCTTCCTATCACACAGGTATCAAATCTCAGTGTTAGTCTCATATCCTATACCAATGTAAGATTGAAATAGGTACATGATTTAGACATAAAAGGTGAAAGCATAACTAAATTAGGAAAGCAAGGAATAGTTTGCCTGCCTGATCTTTGGAGAAAGGAGGAATTTATGACCAAACAAGAAATAGAGAGCATTATGAAATGCAAAATGAATAATTTTGATTACATTAAATTTAAAACATTTTACAACTCATGCAATCAGGATTAGAAGGAAAGCAGAAATCTAGGGAACAATTTTTACAGCCAGTGACACAAGCCTACCAGAGTAACACCAAGTTTTTTTTTATGTACTTAATAGTATTATATTTTTCCAATTCTATGTAAGGATAGTTTTCAACATTCATTTCTGTGATATTTTGAGTTCTAATTTTTCCCTCCCTTCTTTTGCTCCCTTCTCCCCAAGCAATCTGATGTACATGTACAATCATGTTAAACATATTTCCAATACTATTAAGCACTAAAAAAAAATCTCTGGTAATTTCATCTCACTGTTACTTGCCACCACTATCCTATCACCTGCCAGTTCCTGCTTCTTTGTCCATAACATCTCTAAGATAAGATCAAATAAGATTTCACTCACCCCATTGCCACCATGATCTAGACATTTAGCAATATCTTTATAATTGTTCTCCCTGCCTCAAGTCTGTATCTATTCCAAACCATTCTACTCTCAATAGTCAAAAAGAAGTTCCTGAAACACAGAATTATCTATGCCTTTCCCCTACTCAGTAAACTTCAAGGTTTCCTGCAAATTAAGACAACTCTGAGGTACCACTACATATCTGTCAGATTGGCGAAAATGACAGGAAAAGTTAATGATGAATGTCAGAGGGGATGTGGGAAGGCTGGGACACTGATGCATTGTTGGTGGAGCTGTGAATGGATCCAGCCATTGTGGAGAGCAATGCTATGCTCACAAAGTTGCACAAACTGTGCATCCCACATGTGCAAGAATGTTTGTGGCAGCCTTTTTGTAGTGGCTAGAAACTGGAAATTGAATAGATGCCCTTCAATTGGAGAATGGCTGAATAAATTATGGTATATGAATGTCATGGAATATTATTGTTCTGTAAGAAACGACCAGCAGGATGATTTCAGAGAGGCCTGGAGAGACTTGCATGAACTGATGCTGAGTGAAATGAGCAGAACCAGAAGATGATTATACATGGCAACAACAATACTATATGATGGTCAATTCTGATGGACATGGTTCTCTTCAACAATGAAATGTTTCAAACCACTTCCAATTGTTCACTGAAGAAAGCCACATACACCCAGAGAGAGGGATGTGAAATGTGGACCACAACATAACATTCTCATACTCTCGATTGATGTTTGCTTACATTGTGTTTCCTTTATCTGATATGTCTTTCTTGTAGATATGATTTTTCTTGTACAACAATGATAAGTGTGGAAATATGTACACATATATTCGATTTGTCAAGTTTTTTAACATAATTAACATGTAGTGGAAATCCTACCATCTAGGGGAGGGGTGGGGAGTAGGAAGGAAAAACTTGTAACAGAAAGCTTTTTAAGGGTTAATGTTGAAGAATTACCCATACATATGTTTTGCAAATAAAATAAAATTTAAAAAAAAATCTCAAAAAAAAAAAAAAAACTTCAGGGTTTCCTATTACCTGCAAGATAAAATAGAAATTCCTCAGGTTACTATCTAAAACTCTTCAAGACCTGGCAGTTTCTGGCACTTGGGAAGTGCTTAATTATAGGATGAGCTAAATATAATTTCTTCCAATTTTTTTTAAGTTTTCTCTACTATTCACTTGAGGTGAGAGCTCTTATCTCAACAGTTAGTATTCTTGGATTATCAAACAACAGGCTACCAAGTCCCATTGTTTCTGGACTTCATTCTGACTATACCATTGATAAACTTTTTATTTATTAAATCAGTGCCAGATAGCTTTTTAATCTTTCTCTACTTCCCATTAGAAAAAAAATCCATGATGTTCTTCACTATTCACTTCTTCAGGTGACAGTTATAATTGTTCTATTTCTGAAGTAATTCATTGGCCTTTTGTTGGGTAAATCAATTTAGATGGTATCACGATTTATGTTATATCGATACAGTCCAACCATTGCAGTACTTTACCTGGCAGTCCTTCACTTTCCCTTCATTGGTTCTTTCATTCCTTACTTCCTTCTCTCCTTCTCTACCTTTTTTCTTCCTCTCCTTCCCTTTCTTCATTCCTCCATCCTCTTGCTTTCCTTCCTTCTTCCTCCCCTCCTTGCTTTCTTATTTTCTTCTTCTTTCTTTTCTCCTTTCATTTTTTCATTCTTTCCTTTATATCTTCCTTCCCCCCTTCCTTTCTTTTTCCCCCTCCCTTAGTTCCTCCTTCCCTCCTTTCCTTTCTTTCTTCTTTCCTTTCTCCTTCCCCCCTCGTTCTCTCTCTCTCTCCCTCTCTTCCTTCCTCTCTCTCTCTCTCTCTCTCTCTCTCTCTCTCTCTCTCTCGCTCTCTCTCTCTCTCTCTCTCTCTCTCTCTCTCTCTCTCTCTCTCTCTTTCTCTCTCTCTCTCCCCTCTCGGTTTCTATTTGCAAGATCCCATTGTAGTCACAAAATAAGAGAGAAGCTTGTGGAATTAGGAAGAAGTATAAAATAGACATCACTGTTTTTCCTTCAAAGTCAAATGTTTTTTGGAGTTGAAGAGAAGTCATTGGAGTGGAAATAAGGAAACTCTTGTTAAATCCCCATCAGAAAATAAATAAATACTGAACAGCAAGGTGAGAAATTGTTATTGCTATACCTTATTTCAAAATGCGCCTCATTGTGAGTTCTGGAAAAAGGGTATTGGGTAATTATGAAAAGCTAATTTCCAAGATGGCATTTGCTAGTTCCAAAGCACAAAAAATACAGAGAAATGACTTTATTGGGAGGGTTGTAAAAGAACATTATGAAGAATACTTTCTTCCTCATCATCAAACTTCTTAACTGGTTTTGGGACTTCCTGAATTACAAAGTCCTGTCTCTTACATTTTATCTGAACTTTATAACCGTCCACTGAGCTAGGAAATGGTTATTGCTGTTGTTTGCCTTTCTTTCTTGAAGAGGGGTAAGATATCAGAAAAACTATGCCATGACATGCAGATGAATTGCGTCTAAGAGAGAGAGGATGTGCTCACTTTCCCCTCCAGAGCCACCTGGGTCCATTGGCCAGATCAGGATGGATAAAATAGGAGAATATCCTTTTTAAGCTAAAGTCTTCAATAGTTCTCAATTTGACTGATGCTGCACCCATTCAGTGATTAAGGGTAGGTAGAATTTGAGACAAAAATCTCTTTCACCTGTTAAAAAAAAATCTAAATAAATGAGGGAGGGGAAGACCGTCTGGGTTCCTGGACAAAGCAGAAATGATAGCTAATTACATTCAATTATAGGCAATCAAAACCCAAACAATGACCAAATGGGGCCTGTCCTGGGACCTACTAGTAGGTTTTGGTTTAGGACATGGTCCTGAAAGAAATCTAGACAGTAAGGCTATGGTATAGTGAATGGGCTGTCAGGAAAACCTAGGTTCAGTCCTACATCTTCCATTTACACTGTTTGATCAGAAGCATGTCTTTTACTTCTATGAGCAGAAATGTCATCATGTAAAATGATTTTTTTAGATGCAGTGGATTTCTTTTTTGTTATTCTGACCCATAATTTCATTGGAATAGGGATAAAGTTGTTCTGGAACAAGCTTGAACTGGCTGGAAAGGCCCAGTTATTAAATGTTTAAGGTGAAGATTTACACCTTGAAAATCAGAAAAGAATAAAACCGAAGGCTTTGTTTATTGTTTCATTGATTGTAAAAACTCAAGAAAGGGAGGAAGAAAATGTTAATAATGAAAATTAAACTTCAAAGTGTGTCCTTGTCCTGCACATATTATTTTCCCAGAGAGCTAGTTGTTAAATATTTACCAACATACCACTGAGTAGAATACTCACAGATTAGAAACTGCCACTATTGATGCAAATCAGCCAGTTGCCCATATTTCTAGAAACCTAGAACTTGAAAGTTGGGAGATAGTTCAATAGCTGTTTGATTCAATCTATCCTTGTACAAAGGGGATCCTCATTAATTACAAATCCTACAAGTGGGAATCTAGGCTTTGCTTGAAGACCCTCTTTGAGAGAATAAAGCTATGACCTCCCATGAAAGCCCATTTGGCTTAGAGATAATTCTTATAATTAGGAAGCTATTTCTGATAGCAAGCCTAAATTTAGTCTTTTTGTAAATTCCAAACATTGCTCTTGCTTTTTCCCTTTGGGGCCAAACATAATAAATCACCTTCTTCTTCCAGATGGTAATCATTAAAATGGTTGAATAGAAATCTCATCTCCCTCCCCAGTCCCAACCCTTGAGACTTCTTTTTCACAACTAAAATATTCCCAGGTCTTCAATTAATCCTCATATGACTTAGACCAAAGCCTTATCTAATCCAGTTTGTCTAGATTAGAGCAAAAGTTAGAGAAGCCATCCCAAATGTTCATGGAGACCATTTGTATCCAACCGTGGCAGAGCACGCCAAGCTCCTATTGGTATGATCAGTCACAGTTAGACTCACTGTAAGTCAACTCTAATATAGTGATGGCATTTTCGTGCTCTTAGGGAACAATCTATTAACCAGCACCAATTTCATTGGGTTGTTGTGAGGTTTAAATTAGAGAAAATGTGAAAGGCATTCTGAAAACCCTAAAATACAACATTACTGTCAGTTATTATTATTATTACATTTATTTCACAAATGAAGAAGACTGAGAAAGGTTAAGGTGTTTACCCAAGTCTCACAGCTGATTAATTTAAGATCATGTTTAAGACCTGGATTACATGACTTCCTCTTTCTATGACATGATGGTACTGATCATCACAATGAGTCAGCCTACAGAATAAAGATTTACTCAGAAGTGCTTGTACACTGTAATATGAATGTTTATTTCTGGTGAAAGAGGTGAGAGGTGGAAATGTTTACCCAAAGACTGAAGAGTTTGATTGTTAAAAAGTTTCCTAGCTGTGTGGAAAGAACTTGAATTGAAAACACTAATAACTCAGTTACTCGCACTACTTGCTTCCTACCTATTCTTTCATCCTACTTCAGCCACACACATGATCTTATCTTTCATCTTTCCATCATCCAAAATGAAATTAGGATTCAAGGGATTACACAAAATGGACAAAGAGTAAAGTCTGGTGATAGAAGGCAGAGGAGGAGATGGGAAGCATATAGGTTGGATCAGAATGTTTCCACTCAGAGAATTTCCTCTGTGGACATCTCATGACTTCTCCTCCCCCTCCCCATCTTCTCAGCTAAGAATCTTGTTTCATATAATACTGGGGAAAAATGAGGTCATTTGCTAAGAACTTTCTCTCCTGCCCTTCTCTTCACTTAATATCACACAGAATATTTCTGTCATGATCTCTTTCATCTCTTTCTCACACACAGGTGACCCTTCTCCTTGACAAAGCTAACCCTTTTGTCAACTCAAGCAATCCTATTTCATCCCGTCTCCTTCAACAGCTTGCCCCTTTTGTTATCATCACTATTATTTCTCTTCAACTCCCCCTCACTTCTGGCTCCTTCCCTATGTCCTGCATACAAGTATACCCATGTCTTCCTAACCCTCAAAAAATCATCACTTGATCCTTCTTCTTCTGCTATCATCATATATCTCATCTGTCTTTGTGAATATATTCTTTGAGGAGGTTGTCTATATTATGTGGTTCCATTTCCTTTCCTCTCTCTTACCTTCATACAATCTGGTTTCTGACCTCATGATTTAATTGAAATTGCTCTTTCCAAAATCTTTTGTTCAAATGTATGGCCTTTTCTCAGTCCTCAGTCTTCTTATACACTTTGTACTCTTTAACACTGTTCACTTTTGTCAACAGAATTTTAATTGTAGTCTGGAATGGACTGGTCTCTTACAGGAGAATGGCCCAAGTCAAAAAGAGCAGGTTAAAGGCAGATGGGTCAAGAATCAGATAGAGGCTTGATTAATTTCAGAGTGAAGAAGCCCTCCATGGAGGGCTTCTCTTGCTGGGGCAAAGACAGAGCATATATATCTCTAGAGAGTCTGTCTTCTATTCAGCTAGCAAAGGGATTTTATTTAGACTACAATCCACCTCCACATTTTTACTCTTTGTACTGTGACTTTTGAGGGAGCCAGATTATAATACAATCAGTCTTAGGTCTTAATGCAGGTACTTTAGGGATAATATAGGTGCTCGAGTCCAGTCAGAACAATTCTTAAATTGATTGTTTCAAGTCTTAAAAGTCACTGAACCTTGTGATTATTCAGCAGGGTATAGAACCAGAATTAGCTTGGCAGAAACAGGAACTTCTGATTCAGTTCACTTGGTGGTTATAAGCCCAGGAATTTGTAAATTGCTAGCATGTCAGTTCTTGATTTATCATTTTCTGCTGCAGCATGTTGTCTGTAGCTCTGGCTCCCAAGCCAGAATCTCCTGGGAAATTTGGGAGTTCCAGTATAGCTAGATAATATAATCATTACACGTATCATATTGATTAATATGAGAATCACAAATCCCTTGACACTCTATTCTCCTTAATACTCTCTTCTTTCTAATTTTCAGGATACCATTCACCCCTGGTTCTCTTCCTGTGAAGTAGTTTTTCAGTCTCCTTTGCTAAATCTTATCCAGATAACAGCCATTAATTCTGAGTGTCCAACATGCTTTTTTCTTAGCCCTTCTCTTTTCTCTTTCTACTATTTCTCTTGTGATCTCATCAGGTACCATGGATTTAATTACATCTCTAAGCTAATGACTTTTACATTTTCCTATCCAGCCTCAATTTCTCCTGACTTCTAGTCTTCTGTCTTTTCAGACATCTCAAATTGGAAGTCCTCTCGATACTTTAAGCTCCATGTGTTCAAAAAAATAAAAAGAATTTACTATCTTCCCCCCTAAATTATCTTTCCTTCCAAATATTCCTATTATTGTCCAAGGAACTAACTATCCTCCAGTCCCCCAGACTCATAAGTGTCAACAGCAGTTTTTCGTGATATCTTAATCCTCTTATGTCTTGGTTTTTGGGGGATTTGGGGTTTTTTGTGGGGTGGTGTGCCCATGCTTCTTAATTTCATCTTTGTAGCATCACTGCTACATATACCCCTTCTTTCCTTTCTCCTTTTTTTCACCTGTTTTACATTATGAAAAGATCTTACTCCAAGGCTAACCACTAATGTTCAAACAATCTCATTCCATTCTATTTCCTCCAACAGACAGTTCCCCCTATAATTCCCAATGTTTCAATTATTTTCAATCTTTCCCTGTATACTGGCTCATTTCCTATTGCCTACAATGATATCCATATCTCCACCATCCTTAAAAAAATACTCATTGAATTCTACCCCACTAAATATTGTCCTGTATCTCTTCTGCCTATTCTAGTTAAACTCCTCAAAAAAGCCACATATAATAAATGCCTCCACTTTTCCTACTCACTTTTACCCTTTACAAGTTGTTTTCCAACCTTATCGTTCCACTAAACCTTCTTTCTTCAAAGTCACTAATGAGCTTTTATTTATCAAATCCAAAGACTTTTTCTCTCTTTCACCATTAAGATATATTCATATTTTGTTTCACCATAATAATCCATGTATCCCTTCCCCTAAGGCAATCCCATATGACAAATCAAATTTCTTAGAAAAGAAAGAATAAAGTCAGCACAACTGATCAGTATGTTAATTTAAAAAAAGGTATGAAAACATGTGAAATGACCATTAATCTATTAGTAAATGGATATTATCCATATGTATGTGTATGTTGATTGTTTATATATCTTAGACCTTATATCCAACCATTATCAAATAAATTTGATACAAAGATTGTTTTGCCCCCATTTAACCACATATGTAGCTAAACTCCTTGGAAAAGAATAGATACCTCTACTTTTTCTTTTTCTCCTTAATACCCTTCATTCTGACAATTCTGTAATAAAGATTTTGGGAAGATCATGGCAAAATTTTGTTGCTTGGGGAAATTAACATGATGTGACATCAGTTTCACAATGGCATACTTACACCTATTCTAGATAATGGAGATTGCTCTTACACTTACTCAGTTACCAATAATGTGAAGCAGGCTTTCTCCCATACTTTTTCCATGATATTTTCAGAGATATCAGAATTTTTCAAAGAGGTTGAAAATGGCATCAATGTCAGATTTCCCTCCAATGGTAATGTATTTTTTTATGTCTAAGGTGTTTATTAAGCATCTTCAATGTGCCAGGTACTATGCTAGATGCTGGGAACAACGTTATTTTTAATTAAAACTTTTTATTTTTAAAATATATACAATGATAATTTTCCACATTCATCCCTACAAAACCCTGTGCTCTAATTTTTCCCCTTCTCCAACTGGCAAGTGATCCAATATATGTTAAACGTGCAATTCCTCTATACATATTTCCACAAATATCACGCTGCACAAGAAAATCAAATTAAAAGGGAAAAATGAGAAAGAAAACATAATGCAAGGAAACACAATGGTAAATTATTTAACTTGAAAAAGCTACAAGCCAAGTTTTTTAGAATGGAACTTGGGCTTGAACCATAGACAAGTAAGCAGTCAATGCAATTTTTGAGGTTGAGATGCAACAAAGTTTACAGTTTCCCTGCTACCTATGTTAATTTTGACCTGACAATTAACACCAAGAAAACAGACATTCTCTATCAGCAAGCACTGTACTATCCATACATAGAGTCATTGTTATAGCAAATTTTGAATGCTGTGGAGAAGTTCACTTAATTTGGCAGTATTTTCCAGGGATGTACATACTGATAATGAGGTTCATACAAATGCTACCAGTTAGCTCAGTTTTTTGGAGTCTCTGAAAGTGTGGGAAAAAAGAAGAATTGATTGTCTACCAAACTGAAGGCTACAGAGCCCCTGTGCTGATCTAATTATTTTATGCCTTTGACACCTAGATAGTGTACCAGAACCGTGAAAATGGAATCATTTCCATATTAATTTTCTTAGGAAGATTTTGAAGATTACCTGGCAAGATAAGGTAAAGGAGACTAAGTGCTTTCTTTAGCTGAACTGCCAAGCATTCTGACCACATTGTTTAATTTTCAAACATACATTTGTCTCAAATATGCTCACACAAGGCAAGTGCTCACACAGAAGAGATGTAATGTAATATGATACTCTCAAGGTCTCTCTGATGAACTTGAATTGATTATGAGACATGGGAGACACTGACACAGGACCACCTAGTACAGTGTGCCTGCAATGAAGAAGGCACTGTACTCTATGACAGTAGCTCAAAAAAAACATGAAATGTGCAAAGTTAAAGACATTTCCACTCTCAAATATTCATATGAACTATTTGTGCCCAACCTGTGGCAGAACTATTGGTTCATATTGGTCTGATCAGCCACAGTTAGACATGCTGTACCTTTAATGTAGTGATGTAATTTTTGTCCTAAGGATAATAACCATAACAGTTGTTTATATAACAAACTTTAGATCTTAGACCAAACCATAATCAAAAAAATTTATACAAAGATTTTTTTCCCATTTAAGCACTTTTATGGCTTAATTCCTTGAAAAGGCAAAAGATACCTCCACTTTTTCTCTTCTGTCTTTTAACTCCCTACAGTCTAGCTTCTAATCTTATTATTCCATGAAGTTAGTCTCTCCAAAGTTATCAAGGATCTCTTGATTGCCAAATCCAATGGCCTTTTTTCAGTTCTCCTTCTCCTTGAGCACTCTGTGGCTTTTGTTACGGTTGATCATCCTCTTTCCCTTGATACTCTCTTTTCTCTAAGTTTTCAGGATCACTCTCTCCTGGTTCTCCAATCCATCTGTTTGTTCCTTCTTCAACCTTTTTTATTTCCAGTGCCTTCCTTCCATTAATTATATCCTATATATCCTATATATGGTATATTCTGTATATATTTGCTTGCATATTGTCTCCTCTATGAGCCTGTAAGCTCTTTTGCCTTTTGTCTCTTTTTGTATCCCCAACAGTTAACACAGTGTCTGGCACAGAGTAGACAGTTAATAAGTGCTCATTGATTGATCAGAACTAATGGGACATCATCATTTTTAAAATAAATTTTATTGATGTCTTTGCTTTTATCTTAAAGTTGATTATATATATTCCTTATCCCACCACAACAAATGAGCTTTCCCTACAGCTAGGTATGAATGATTCAATCAGTCAATGAATCAGTGAATGAAATTAATAAAGTACTAGCCCTGGATTCAGGAAAGCACGAGCTTAAATTCTGTTTCAGAAAAATAATAAGATAATAGTCAAAACAATAGCCTTTATATGGCATTTTAAGATTTCTATAGCATTTTGCCCATATTTATTATTTGATCCCCCCCAAAAAAAAACCCTATGAAATGGGTACTATTCTGATCCTATTTTACAGATGTGGAAACTGAAGAAAATAGGTGAAGTGACTTACTCAGGATCACACAGATAGTAAATGTCTGAGAGTGGATTCAAACTCAAATGTTGTTGACTCCAAATCTCATACTCTATTGTACCACTTAGCTACTTTACTAAATTTCTGTCCCTGGACAAATTATTTAACTGTTATCTGCCTCAGTTTCCTCAGCTGTAAAATTGGGATAAAAATACTGCATACCTCCCAGGCTGGTTCTGAGGATAAAATGAGATAATATCTTTTAAGTTCTTTATTAATTTTAAAGTACATCAGCAACATCTTCATTATTGCAATGACCCTATGTGTAACATTACATACCTACAATCTCTCACTTCTCCATCCAAAAGAGTGGGGTGCTTTAGAAGGGGTATTTTCTCCAATATAGTTACTCTCTTTAAACTGTCTATATCCTATTAAAATGCAAGCTTCTTGAGGACAGGAACTGTTTTAGTTTGTTCATTGTATCCCCAGTCCTTAGTATCTGGTGCAAAGATCATACATAATAAATACTTAATGATTTATTGTCTGATTGATTTGTTTGTTTAAAGAAATAGAGGATTTTATGAGGGCAATTCAGCATCATCTCATTACTATGAGAAATTACATAAGTTATTTTTAAGGACCATGGACTTGGTGGTTATTGCAGATACTATAAGAAAATGGTGGAAACTGCAACATTTCACTGCAGGCTGTAAAAATGAAACAACTACCAAATGCCTAAGAAGACATGACCTAGAGACTAGAATTATATAATTATTATCTTGCTTGGGAAAAAAGAATACTATAATAGCTTTGAAAATTACACAATAAAAAATATTGGAACTGAACCATTATCAAGGCAAATAACCAAGCATTTATTAGGCACCCATGTGTCAAGCACTGCTCTAACCAAAGTACAAATGGAAGTGAAGAGAAAAGCATTTCTTGCTTTCAATGACCTTATTTTCTAATAGAAGAAGATAGTACAAACAGAAACTGAAAAATGGAGAAAAGTGGCAAAATTCAGAAAAGCAAAACAGATTCAGGAAAGGAATGAAGGATGGCTGTCCAGGGACCTTCCTCAAAATAAAGTGTCCAAGAGGGGATAACTAATGGAAGGAAGGAAAGGAGGGAGGGAGGGAGGGAAAGGAGGGAGGTGGGGAGGAGGGAAGCAAGGAAAGAAGGAAGGAAGCAATGGAGGGAGGGAGAAAGGGAAGGAAGGAAGAGAGGAAGGAAGGAAGAAAGGAAAAAAAGAAGGAAGAAAGGGAGGGAGGGAGGGGGAGGGGAAGAAGGGGAGGGAAAAAGAGAGGGAAGGAGAGAGGAAGGAAGGGAAGGAGGAGAATTAATAGATCAAAGGCTTAAAATGGGAATATACTAGTTGATTTATGAAATGTAACTTAAAGTGATTTGCCTCTAGAAGGAGCCTATAACATGGTTAGATCCAATAATACAATCAAAAGGTCCTTAGTGAGTGATACCCACATGAACTAGACTAAAGCTACATCAATGAAAAAAGTATGGAACAAGTGATTTGATTATGGGAATCTGTTTAAAGAAGTAGGAGGAGTCATTAATGGCAGTTTAAAATCAAACCATAACTACCACAAATGACAGAAGAGTTAACTATAAGGAGATTGGATTTATTGATCAATGCAGATTATGTTTAAAAACTATAAAAAATATGTAATACATTTTTGGCTATAAACATTATAACTTATTGAATATCAAGAAAGATACAGCCTTAATATAATTATACATCATAAGTTTGCTGTTTCAAAAAATGACAATAGATATCAAAGCACATGTATATTTACATATATATATATATATACATACATATCCCTCACACCTATGTATGTGTGTATACATATATAAGTATGAGATGTCATGGACAAAAATCCATAAAGCATTATATAAATGTAAACAGTATTATAATTATTAATGTTATTTTTATTACTAACTGATCCTTTTTAATGGAATTCAAATAGAAACATTTTTGAACACAACATTATCTGCTACTGTATTTACACATATATGCATATTATATTCACACATATATTTATATCCACATATGCGTATAATATATATTCCTACTAATAATATCTATGTACACAAAATACAAATTATATACTATGTACTTGAATAATAAGGGATGGTGTCTTGTCCAGAACTGTTTCTAAACGCCATTGAATAAAAAAGATGATAGTAATAATAATAATGAAGACAGAAATAAGAATATTGCATACATTAACAACAATATTGTTTTAAGAATGATTTTGAGCAAATAAATAATTCTGTCTTTTATAAATACCCAAATTAGCTATAATGGATATATAAAAAAGATGCTTTTGATCCAGTGAAATAACTGATAAATAAAAGTGTGTATATAATCATTTTACACATATATGTTTAGTTATGTTTAATGATAGTTATCTCTATGGGGGCAGAAAATTTCATGTTAACTCTATTATATATTTAAAAGGATTAACAAGTTGTACATAATAGATTTGCAGTTTCATGTGCAATCATTTTTTTCATTTTAGTATGTTGTGAAAATGCTTGTTTTATTCCATAAATTAAAAGTAAACAAATGAGCTTTACAAATACACATATGTATGTTTGTATATATGTATGTATCTATAAACTATAATAAGAATTTAACTGTAATGTATATGAAGTTTTATGCTCTTAATCTCAGACCCCATGATTCTGACTTCTGACAAGATTTTCTTTCCCTGTCTCCTAGAACTATCCTACCCCTCAAACATCATTTTCAGCTTCCTGGGTTACTGATCTATAATTTCATTGATAAAATGAACTTCCAGTATTGTCATCTTGTCTATAATATATAATTTTAGAAAGTTGCCTGGGACACACTGACTTGTCCAGGATTACATAGCTGTCATGTCTCAAAGCCAGAACTTGAATACAGATCTTCCTAATTTCAATACCAGCTCTTTATCCATGAAGTTTGATTAGGATACAGAATCACAGAATTATCCTCATATCTTTCCCAAATGACTTAGTGATCCAGTCTCTTTTAAGATCTCCAGTGCCATTATTGTTATTAGTCTCATTATTAGAATTTTTTTTTTCTTCCACCTATGCCTAAATTAGTCCCTTTGTTTCTTCCTCATTGTTAATGATATAGAGCAGGGCTTAATTAAACTTTTCATTCATGACCCTTTTTTACTGGAAAAAATTGGGGGATATATAGGCATAAAATAGGTGCACAAACTAAATATTTACTGATAATAAATGATAATTTCATGAGCTCCACATTCACTAACAGGTCACTACCCACAGTTAAAGAAGCTTTGAAATAGAACTTGGGGAAGTGGGGAGGTGTGAAGGACATTTTCACTCTCCTGCATTCTAGGATTTGAGACAACCTACAACAGGAGAAAAGAGGAGAGGAGGGGAAGAGAGGGAAAGAAAGGGGAGGGGAGGAAAGAATTGAGAAGGAGAGCAGAAAGTAGGGGAGGGGAAGACAGAAAAGATTTGGAGAGGAGAGGGGAATGGAAGAAGGTACAGAGAAAGAAGAAGGAGATGGAGTGACATAGACACAAGAAGAAACAGAGGGGGAAAGGCAAAGAAAGAGAAAGCAGGTAAAAAAGGAAAAGAAAGAAAATTAGTTTTTTTAATCAACAAAGATAAATGGGTGGGGAGACAGAGGATGAGAGAAACATGAGGAGAGAGAGAAAAAGAAGGGAGTTTGGTGAAAGAGAAGGAGGGAAAAGGTACGGAGAAAAGACTGGAGAGAATGAGGCTGGGAGAAAGAGAAGGGCAGTGGAAAATAGTGAGAGAGCTATCTCAAATGAGTCAGGTTAGCAGCTGCCAAGGCCATGGACCCTGAGATATATAGCAATGTGAATACTGGAAGAAAATTCCACATGTTGGTTGCAAAACAAATCTTTAAACCTTGTGTGACAGCTGCTGCCCCTGGCTGAGACGTGACACATTGGAAGGGAAAGAAAATAATATGTCCAGGATATTTCTGATACTGTTTGGTTATTCAGATTCAGTGACTTCATCTCTGCCTCTCCTCTTGCAAAAAATAAATTATAAACACATACACCTCAGATTTGGAAAAGCAGGTGGAGAGAGGTTTCTGGGAATGCTGACTCAGTGACCTCTGATGAAGTTAATGGAGAGTCGTTTCCAGTGGAGCCTTAATAAAAGGAGTCTGCAGTCTATTTATAGTAAAGGTAATGAATGTCTAGCTCCAGGAATACTGTCAAATGCAAGGCCAGGACAAGGTAGTGCAGAAGTGAGGATTATTAGTGCTTCTAGAATGTGACAGGCTCTCACCAAGGAGGGATCGGCCTTGACTTAGGCCTTCACCTTAGACCCTAGAGAAAAACAAACAATAAATATTGTTTTCCTATCCTATTCATTCATTCATTCAATATTCATTTGGTATGTGCTGTGTCAAGCCAGACAATGGTGATTGAGATAAAAATAAAATTGCCTTTTCCTTCAACAAGATTTATTTTCCTGGGGGGTAAGTAATGTTCATGCAATAAGCATTTATTAAACACTTACTATATGCAAGACATCGCACAAAGAAAAAAAAAAAGAAAAAAATGTGTTTCATGCTCAAATGGGTCTGTGATTATGATAAGGAAGTCCCCACTAAAACTATGGATCTCAATACACCAATGTCAGCCTATCCCATGTGGCTCTTTTCCATGTTCACCCATAACTTCACCACTGAGGGTCTACTACTCAACATTCTGCAAACCTTTCTTGACTTCTCCATTCATGGGTGTTCCAGAGGGAAATCTGGTTATCCACCTGTCATCCTCACCCTTGATGCATTACCTGCCCATCTTTTTGTTCTATCATTCATTTCCTTAATGTCTTCTTACTCCTACACTCACTCAACGTTCTGCATTCATTATGCAGGTATTACTACCTGCTCACACTGACATTTGTCTCCCTATCTCATCACTTAACTTCCCTCCAATTCAGATTGTATGGTGCAAACCGAGGGCCTGCTGAGGTGGTGGAGTAGAGAATTAGAATCAGGAAGACTTGAGTTCAAATTTGACTTCAGACACTCGCCTCAGTTTACCCATGTGTAAAATGTGGATAACAGCATTTATTTCATAGAGCTATTTTAAGATTCAGGTGCAATAATATGTAAACATGCTCTAAACCTTAGTGCCATATAAATGCTAATTATAAATATTATTATGTTACAGATGCCTTATGCACAACACGTGATGGGTGAAGATTTCTTTTTCAGACATTCATGATCCAGAGTTCTTTCGCTCTGTAAATTAGCACATATATACTTATCTGTCTAGTAGAGTGGCAGCTCCTGGAGATCATGGCCTAATTTTTCTTTAATTTTTCATAATCCCAGTGTTAAGCACAGGGCTATGCTAAATACTTGTTGGATTAGATTGTATTGAGAAGGCTAAACAAGGCTTCCCTTGATGTTGGTAAAACATTTGACTCCCTTATATTGATATCAAGAAAAAATGCTTAATAATTTTAACTGCATCTGTAAATGGGAAAGCTGATGACTGTTTGTCAGAGATATAAAAAGTCTTCTTTGTCAGAAAATAAGTGAGTCTGAATGGCTAATATGTTTTTCCAACTTTGAAATTATATGATGAGACAGTCAGGAGAAAGCATTCAAAAATGAGTAGAGATTTTCAAACCAAGGACTCAAAAAAATTAATATTGCTTTCAAGGTGTCTTGAACTTCTTTGTCCAGTAATTAATTCTTGGACAGTATGCTGGAGGATTTATACCTTTGGTCCATGCTAGTGTAATATGAGTCTATTATGAACTGTAACTTCTGATATTACCTTCCTACATCCCATATATTAGTTTCCATTTATAGCTTGGTTTATAAAATCTATTGCACTTTAAAGAATAGGGAGGTTGTACAAGATGATCTAAGGTCCTTTTTAACTTTGAGATTCAATAACTTGCTTGAAAGTTCCTGTAATTCATACCTTTTATGGACTTTGTTCCCCTTTCCCATAGTGGTTCAAAATAGTGAAGTTTAAGGATATTAAAAATTAACTACCTCCTTCAAGTTCCAGTGGTTTCTCCATTAACCATTAATCTTGATTTTTCACCATTTTGAAAAAGTCATGAAAAATTAACCAGGCCAGAGAATTTCCAAATTGCTAGAGACCTTGGAGGTCATTGAGCCCAACTTGAAACTGAATTAAGGATTTTCTCTATGACAAGGGGTCATTCAGTCTCTACTTGAAGACTTCTAGTAAGAAAGACCCAGAACCTATTATGGCAGCCCATTTGAAATTAAATCATTCTTATAATTAGAAAATTTCAGCTTTTCCCTCCCTTTTATAAAACTTAGATGCTCCTCTCTTCAGCTTTCTATCTGTAACCTCTGATGCTAAGCAGAATAATACTAAATCTAGTGATATGTAGGAAAATGTTTTAACAACTCTGGAGGGGGATGGCTGTAGACTCGACACACTTTTAAATTTAATCAAAATTATTAATATTTTTCTCCAATTTCTTAAGTCTATACAAGCAACAAAATCATAAACCAAGTTCTGATTTGTGAAATATTGGTCAATTCCTGGAAGTACATGTTTTTGCTAAAAGTTAACAATTGCCTCTTAATAGTAGGTTGAAGCTAGGTCCTGCCCACTCCTGCCCTTCAAATTCTTGAAGACTGTTATTAATCATGTCCCACTCTCCATCTTTTCATCTCCAGGCTAAACATTCTCAATTCCTTCAACAAATTCTTGTATCAAATGATTTCCGGTTTCTCTTCATCTTGGTTGATATCTTATGAACACTTGTCAGCTTATCAAAATATTCTCTAAAATAAGGTGCTCTTAACTAAAAATTACATTCCATGTGTGATCTCACCAAGGAAAAGTACAGAATAATCATCCATCATTTCTTTGTCCCAAATACATTATTTCTCTTCACAAAGCAAAATACCAAACTTCTTTTTAAATGGCTGCTGTCATACACCTAACAAATAATGAAGACCAAAAATTGATTTTTTAGCAGATCTATGCTATAAAAATGTTTGGAAATTTTGGAGGCAGAGACATCATATTCAACTTCTGCTTCTTTTATTATTTGTGTGATCTTGGGCAAACTAATTAGCCTCTATGAGTCTCAGTTTTTGATCTGTGAAATGGAGACAAGGTTTAAAATAGAGAATCTCTGAGGTTCCTTCAAGCTACAATTCCATGATATTATAGCACATGGAAGCAAAAAAAAAGAAAGCTTGTTTTCAGAATCAATGCTTTTTACCAATGTAAGTTAAAGGGAAGAGCTTTCATTTTTCGAGCTCAGGCTTCTACCTATCTCTAGCTTTAGTGTAGTAGTCATCCTTTAGTAATTTCATTGATTTCTGTATTTCCACCTATAACACAGATCACAACTCATGTATAAGATATTAGATCTCTTTCAAGATTAACAGTGACCAGGGGGTGAGGGTGGGGTGGGGGGAGAGCCAAGATGGCGGAGTGAAAAGGTGACTCTCTGCAACCTCCTCTGATCTTCTCTCAAATCAACAATAAAATAAGCCTCTGAACTGATCTTCAAGTCAACGAATCCAGAAATATTTGGACACTGCTTGCTGATATCTCCGAAGAACTTCACATCAGGTTTGTCTAACTCGGACAGAGGGATAAATAGCAGACTCAGATGTAGGGCGAAAGTGAGGGTGGGACTCAGCTCACTGTGGTAGAAACTCCAAACTCCAAACTCCAAACAACTGGAGTTTATCTGAGGCACTCGGGACACTCTGCCCTGATTGGGGGCAGGTGTTCTGGCAGACTTGCCTTGTTTAAGGAGTAATTCAGACTTAGTCCTAGCCCCCACCGGCCCAGCATGTTAAGTTAATTCACCAAAGTGTCCCAGAGCAAAGAACTTCAGCTGCTGTTTTTTCCCTATCTTAAAGAGGCAAAAAACAAAAACAAAAACAAAAAAAAAACCCTAATATAATTGAGAGACTGAGGGGAGGGAGATGAGCATTGTGTAAATCTTACTCTCATCAGGCTGGGCTCTAAAAGTATATATCAGACACTTGATTTCACATAGAAACTTGTCTGTTGCTAGAGGAAGTGGGAGGGAAAGGAGGAAAGGAAAGGGATAAACTAATAGAAGGGAAAATAGAAGAATCAGGGGAAAGGAATAAAAACAGGGGGAAGGGATATAAAGGGTGGAGGATTGTTTGGGGGAGGGGGTCATCAAAAGCAAAGTACTGAGGAGGGGAGAAGGGAGAAAGGGGAAAGGAAAGGGGAAAACATAACTTGGGTAAATAAGATGGCAGGAAATAAAGTATTAGTTATTCTAACTGTGAATGTGAATGGGATGAACTCTCCCATAAAGCAGAAGCAGATATCAGACTGGATTAAAAACCAGAATCCCACAATATGTTGTCTACAAGAACCACATCTAAAACATAGTGACACATATAGGATGAAGGTAAAAGGCTGGAGCAGAACCTATTATGCTTCAGGTCAACAAAATAAGGCAGGGGTAGCAATCCTTATCTCAGATCAAGTAAAAGCCAAGATAGATCTAATCAAAAGAGATATGGAAGGAAACTATATTTATTAAAGGGTACCATAGATAAATATATATGCACCAAATTCAATAGCATCCAAATTCCTAGGGGAGAAATTGAGAGAGATGCAAGAAGAAATAGATAGTCAAACTATATTAATGGGGGATCTTAACCTTGCTTTCTCAGAATTAGATAAATCAAACCACAAAATAAACTAGAAAGAAATTAGGGAGATAAACCAATTGTTCGAAAAGTTATATATGACAGATCTATGGAGAAAATTGAATGGAGACAGTAGGGAGTTTACATTTTTCTCAGCAGTCCGTGGAACTTAAACAAAAATTGACCATGTGTTAAGGCATAAAAACCTCAAAATCAAATGTAGAAAGGCAGAAAATAGTAAATGCATCCTTCTCAGATCATGATGCAATAAAAATCACATGCAATATAAGGCCAGGAGAAAATAGGCCAAAAGATAATTGGAAATTAAATAATTTAATCCTGAAGAATGAATGGGTGAAAGAGCAAATCATAGACAAAATCAATAATTTCATCCAGAGAGAATGACAATGAGACAACATACCAAAATTTGTGGGATATGGCCAAAGCGGTTATAAGGGGCAAGTTTATATCTCTAGATGCTTACTTGCATAAAATAGAGAAAGAAAAGATCAACGAATTGGGCTTATTATTAAAAAAACTAGAAAAAGAACAAATTAAAAACCTCAATTAAATACCAAATTAGAAATTCTAAAAATAAAAGGAGAAATTAATAAAATTGAAAATAAGAAAATTATTGAATTAATAAATAAAAACTAAGAGTTGGTTCTATGAAAAAACTAACAAAATAGATAAGCCTTTAGTTAATTTGATAAGAAAAAGGAAAGAGGAAAATCAAATTGTTAGTCTCAAGAATGATAAGGGAGAACTTTCCTCCAATGAGGAGGAAATTAGAGCAATAATTAGGAGTTACTTTGCCCAACTTTATGCCA
>JAJPUD010008081.1:0-35670 GCA_023553655.1 Myrmecobius fasciatus | reverse complement strand
TTGTTTCACTCCTGATCTTATTGGGAATGGTTCTAGTTTGTCTCCATTACATATGATGCTTGCTGATGGTTTTAAGTAGATGCTACTAATCATTTTAAGGAAAAGCCCATTTATTCTTATACTCTCTAGTGTTTTTAATAGGAATGGGTGTTGGATTTTATCAAATGCTTTTTCTGCATCTATGGAGATAATCATATGTTTTTTGTTAGTTTGGTTATTGATATAATTGATTATGCTGATAGTTTTCCTGATATTGAACCAGCCCTGCATTCCTGGTATAAATCCTACTTGGTCAAGATGTATTATCCTGGAGATAACTTTCTGTAATTTTGTTGCTAAAATCTTATTTAAAATCTTTGCATCAATATTCATTAGGGAAATGCGTCTATAGTTTTCTTTGTTTGTTTTCACCCTACCTGGTTTAGCTACCAGCACCATATCGGTCTCATAGAAGGAATTTGTTAGTATACCTTCTGTCCCTATTTTTTCAAATAGTTCTTATGGTATTGGAATTAATTGTTCTTTGAGTGTTTGGTAGAATTCACATGTAAAACCATCTGGCCCTGGATGTTTTTTCTTAGGGAGTTGATTAATAACTTGTTCTATTTCTTTTTCTAAAATGGGGCTATTTAAATAATTTATTTCCTCTTCTGTTAACCTGGGCAATCTATATTTTTGTAGATATTCCTCCATTTCATTTAGATTATCAAATTTATTGGCATAAATTTGGGCAAAGAGACTCCTAATTATTACTCTAATTTCCTCTTCATTGGAGGAAACTTCTCCCTTATCATTTTTGAGACTAACAATTTGATTTTCCTCTTTCCTTTTTCTGATCAAATTAACTAAAGGCTTATCTATTTTGTTGGTTTTTTCATAAAACCAACTCTTAGTTTTATTTATTAATTCCATAGTTTTCTTATTTTCAATTTTATTAATCTCACCTTTTATTTTCAGAATTTCCAATTTTGTATTTAATTGAGGGTTTTTAATTTGCTCTTTTTCTAGTTTTTTTTTTTTAAATTGTAACCCTAATTCATCTTCTCTTTCTCTATTTTATGCAAATAAGCATCTAGAGATATAAAGATACCCCTTATAACCGCTTTGACTGTATCCCACAAATTTTGGTATGTTGTCTTATTATTGTCGTTCTCCTGGATGAAATTATCGATTGTGTTTATAATTTGCTCTTTCACCCATACATTCTTCAGGATTAGATTATTTAATTTCCAATTAACTTTTGGTCTATTTTCTCCTGGCCTTATATTACATGTGAGTATTGCATCATGATCTGAAAAGGATACATTTACTATTTCTGCTTTTCCGCATTTGATTTTGAGGTTTTTATGCCCTAACACATGATCAATTTTCATATAAGTTCCATGAACCCCTGAGAAAAAAGTATACTCCCTTCCATCACCATTCAATTTCCTCCATAGATCTATCATACCTAACTTTTCTAACATTTTGTTTACCTCCCTAACTTATTTCTTATTTATTTTGTGGTTTGATTTCTCTAATTCTGAGAGAGCAAGGTTGAGATCCTCCACTAGTATAGTTGTACTGTCTATTTCTCCTTGCATCTCTGTTAGTTTCTCCTCTAGGAATTTGGATGTTATACCACTTGGTGCATATATGTTTAGTATTGATACCTCTTCATTGTCTATGGTACCCTTTAGTAAAATATAGTTTCCTTCCTTATCTCTTTTAATTAGATCTATTTTTGCTTTTACTTGATCCAAGATAAGGATTGCTACCCCTGCTTTTTGTTGTTTACTTGAAGCGTAAAAGATTCTGCTCCAGCCCTTTACCTTCACTCTGTATGTATCTCTATGTTTTAGATGTGTTTCTTGTAAACAACATATTGTAGGATTCTGGCTTTTAATCCAGTCTGCTATCCGTTTCCTTTTTATGGGAGACTTCATCCCATTCACATTCACAGCTAAAATGACTATATCTATATTTCCTGCCATCTTATTTACCCAAAGTTATATTTTTCTCTTCCCTTTCCCCTTAACTCCCTTCCCCTCTCCCCAGTATTTTGTTTTTGATGACCACCTCCCTCTAACAGTCCTCCCCCCTTTAAAACCCTCCCTCTTTTTTACACCTTTCCCCTAATACTTTTATTAATTTATCCCTTTCTTTTCCTCCTTTCCCTCCTACTTCCTTATACAGAGGGCCAGGTTTTTCCCTGAAATCAAATGCTTCTGATATACTCTTTTAGAGCCCAATCTAATGAGAGTAAGAATACTCATCACCCTCACTTCTTTCCCTCAATTATATTAGATTTTCTATGTCTCTTCCTGAGACTTTGCCTTATTTTACCTCCTTTTTATTTTTACTTTATTTTACCTCCATTCCCCTCCCCCCCTTTTTTACAGTATGATGTACCTTCCACCCCTAATTTCTTTCCGATTATTATCAAAGTAAAATCAAATTATACCCCCATTCTTTAAGGATATCCCTAGTAGAGATATAGTTCTCGAGAGTTCTTTCCTTTTTACCTTTTTACGCTTCTCTAGAGTTCTGTGTTTGGAGGTCAAATTTTTTGTTTAGATCTGGTCTTTTCATTAGAATTAGGTGAAATTCTCCTGTATCATTGAATGACCATCTTCTTCCCTGGAAGATGATGCTCATTCTAGCTGGATAGCTTATTCCTGGGTGTAATCCAAGTTCTTTTGCCTTTCGGAATATCTGATTCTAGTCCCTTCGATCCTTCAATGTGGAAGCTGACAGAACCTGTGTAATTCTAATGACAGTTCCTCAGTATTTGAACTGTTTTTTCCTAGCAGCTTGTAATATCTTTTCCTTGGTGCTATAGTCCTGAAATTTGGCCACAATATTCATATATATATATATATATATATATATAATTTTAGGTCATTGTAAAACTATAATAGGTCTAGAAAATGGATTCTGTTTAATCTATAAACATGTTACCTTTGCTCATCTATAAAATGGATATAATAGCAGCACTTCCCAAGGTGGTTGTGAAAATCTACTGAAATGATGTTTGTAAAATATTATATATTATTGTTAAAGAAAAGGGAGATGTTCAATTGTAATTTTGCTCTTTTATTCTTAAGTCATTGAATGGTTCTCCCAATATGTTCACAAGATTCTTCTCCTTCAAAGCATGGTGCCTGAAACTAGAAAAGTTATAGTTTTTTTTTTTCACTGTGACCTGGTCAGACTGCATTTGGAGTATTTTATTCAGCCATAGGCACCATGTTTTTGGAAGGACATTGCTAACCTATAGTGTTTCCAGAGGGAGGAAAACTCAGATGGTAGAGGGCCTAGAGACCATGCTAAATGATGTTTATTTAAAGGAACTGGGGAGATTTAGCTTCAGGAAGAAAGAACTTGGCTGTTCACTGCTATGCTTGAGAAGCAGAAGGGACATGAATGAGGGAAGGATTGGACTTCTGCTTGATCTCAGAGGGCAGAGGTAGGAACAATGAATGGAAGCTTTAGAGAGATTGATTTGGACTTAATGGAAATAAAGTCTCCTAAAATTAGGGTTCTATAAAGTGGAATGGGTTGCTACAGATTATAGTTTGTTCCCTCCCCAAACTGAGATAATCAAGCAAAACTTTAATGCCCCCTTGTTCAGGACACCATAGAGGACATTCTTGACTGTGTTTTGACATAGATTATCTCCAGGTTCCTTTATTACTCTAAGGTTCTGGGATCCTGTGAAACCCTCATGATGAAAATTGAGGATATATGAACTAACTTACCTACTCTGTAATTTGTATAAGGATGGCTCTCATTCCGAAGTTGAAGTAACATTTTGTCACAAATACTAAGGATATTACCTAAGGTTTCCAAGATGATAGCTTATCCTTGGCACTATGTCTGGGTGACTGCATGAGTGACTGGGAAAATGAGACTTGCTAAGGAAAATGTGAATTTATTGGTTGTTTACAGGTTATTTTTAAGTCCATTCTTTGTGGGGGAGGGTATTGTTTCTATTGCTCAAAGGTTCCCTTTGGTCTTTTGAATTTTTTGTGGAAGTGCCTCAGCCCTTGATATATACCCTGCTACCCTGAAGACTTGTGTAAAATCAGGGGACCATGAACTTACCCACAGTATTCTAAACATCTCCATTTGCATTAAATGTTAATTATACATGTGGATGGTGTGGTGCTAGATAATTGAGCACCTGTGTTTTATATTTTGTTGCAACTCATGTTCCGAGTCTGTATTTAGTGCACAATCATCTGCAAACAAAAAATCATGAACCAATACTCCTTCTACTCTAGTCTTGGCTTGTAGCTTTTTCAAGTTAAAAAAAAATTGCCATCAATTGGGTACTTGAATTTAATGCCATATTAGTCTTTGTTGAAGGTGTTTGACAACATGGATGAAAACATCATGCTAAAAAACATGGGAGCAAGTACATGGCCTTGTTTTACTCCACTGGTGACTGGAAAAGTGAAACAGCATTGTCCATTATCCAAAACCTCCAGACAACCAAACCAGACAACCAAATTTTGACATAATTTTTATAAGCCCTCACAACTAATAATATCAAAGGCCTTGATCATAATGCTGTTCTGATCCTGATATTTCTCCTGGAGTTGTCTAGCAGCCAACACTGTATTGACCATCCCTTAACCCTTTCTGAAACTACACTGGCTCTCAGGTAGATCTTCCATGAGAGATCAGCCTATTAAGGAAGACTCAGGCAAGAATTTTGTCAGCAATGACAAAAAGTGTCACAGAACAATCTATTTCCTTTACCCTTAGAGATTGACAATAGAGCCATCTTTGAACTCCTGGGAGATAACCTCCTCTTGCCATATAATCCAGAAAATTTCAATCAGTTTTTTTTGAGTAATGGACTACACACACACACACACACACACACACACACACACACACACACACACCTTATAAATATCAGGTGGAATAGAATCAGCACCAGGTGCTTTGCCACAGAAGTAATATGGTTTTTAAAACCTCTTCTTCAGTTGGAAATTTACCTAGAGAGTAATTGCCTTCAACTTGAGGAAACAATTAATGGCCTCTGCATTGATTGATGATTGTGGAGAACACTATGGAAGGGCTCATCCTATTTCTCCAAGGTCCTGTCTTTATCTCTAATCAATATGGCTCAATCAGTGCTGAGTAGTTGAGATACACCATGGGTCTTTGGGCCATAAGTAGCCTTCAGGGCATCTTAAAAGCACTTTGTCTTGTTACTATCAACATAAAACTGAACTTCATCTGTCTTCTTACTGAGCCAAGAATCCAGCATCTCTCTAAGCTTTACTTGTACTTTATCTTTGATGGAGTTCAATGCTGCCTTCCTAGAATTGAATAAACTGTCCTACTGGTAAACTCTGTGTATTTCTCGATTTTTATTTAGCAGCTTTAGGATTTTTCCATCAATTTAATCAAACTCTTCTTGCTGCTTTTGAGTGTTCTTACTCTAGTGCTATACACCAAATTTCTGAAAGCTGCCCACTCCTTTTTTTGTTCCATTATGGCCAAAAATATGTTGACTCAATTTTCCCTCCAAGATAACAATGAACTGTTCCTGAACAGTTCCTGCTTGAAGATGTGCTCAAAACTATTGGACATTAAGTCTATTGGTAGTCATCTTGTCTTGGGGCCAGTACTTTTGTTAATGTGAATATTTACCATGGAGAGAATAAGTCCATGATCAGCCCTGTCCCCTGCACCATACATTGCTTTCATCACTCTCACATCCTATCTGTCTCTTCTCCTTATAATAGCATAGTATATAAAAACCTATATTTGCCGTGAGGGTACATCCAAGAAGTTTTGTTGCAATTAGATAGACAGAAATTAGTTGGTGATGAGAGGGAAATGAGACACACAATCTTCAATAGTAAGTGACCATTGCTGTTGCTTTTTTCCAGTTCCATTTCTCCCAAGGACCTCCTGCCATGTCTGATAGTTTGACTCTACTCTAGCATTAGTCACCCAGAATTACAAGCTTGTCTTCTTTTGGCACATTGATGATAAGGGTCTCCAAGTCTTCATAGATTTTTGTTCGTTTACTTCATCAGAGTTCATGATAGGGAGAGCATAGTCACTGATGATGATGGTGGGGCATTTTTCTGCAAGTGGCAATCACATTGTCATGAGCCTGTCATTACAAACAAGCTTGTTGACAAGACTAGTTTTGAGTGTAAAATCTACACCAGCTTTACAGCATTCTTCTTTACTGAAAATACTCCAGAAAAATGTGTATCCAGCTCTAATTTCAGTAAGGTGGCCTTTATTTGTCAGCCTTGTTTTACTCAGGGCTTCTGTTTGTATGCAATACCTGCTTAGTTCTCTTGCAACAAGAGCTGTTCAACTTCTAAAAGGTCTACTGGATTTTATGTTTTCTATAAGGGTGTACAATCTATGTACCAATTGTGAATGGAATAATCTTTGCTAGAGTTTTTGTATGTTTCTAATGTTTTGAACACAGGGTGGAATCTCTGCCTGTCATAGTAATCACGCCAGGGTATGGTAGTCAGACAATTTTAGGGCACCTTTCTTAGCTCCTTCCTTGCACCAGGATATAAACAGTCTGGTCCTTAAAAAGGCTGTTCAGACTTCCAAGGGATTGCCAAATCTCTCTGCTGTTTCCAGTGAGAAGATGACCCTATGGCTCGGATTGTCCATGTGCAGATTTACAAAGTATATCCATACCTGCTGCTTCATCATTTGCCTGTTGCCACAGAACTTTAAATTATGTAGAAATGATAAAGTGATATGAATGGTATCTTTTGATTCATGTATAAATTGGATTTAAATAAGGCAGAATTGCATGAGGTCATTGGTCTAACTCTCTCTTCCAGAGTCATCATAATCCAGGATTATGTCAGGACAGATTCAGGATTACAGTTGATGACTTGAGATGCAGTGGATAATCTTGACATCCTCAATGTCTGACAAATCTGTAAGCATTCCAAAATACTTACTTCAGTCGCTTTCATGGCCACTGGAACAAATTGTTCTAATCTACCCATTCTACCAGAGGAAGTCTTCACATGTTTGGGGTAGACATCCCACTAATTCACTGATGGGTTTGGGACCCCTTGGTTACCCTTAACCTGGTTTAGCCCATCTGCTGAAAGAGTTTACCAAGGTGTTTGTGATACAGCTTTTTGGAGCCTCAGGTGAGAGTGAGAATCCAGAGATGGAAAACTCTGAAAGAGCTCAGAAATCCCCTCCCACAGGTACTAGTCTTCCCTGAACACACACCCTAACAATACTCCCAAGGGAACAGTAGATAAGAAAGGAAAATTATGTGGTTTAACCATATTCCAAATGCTTTCTGCTGAAACTGACTCTCAGAGCAAAAATGAATGCCTTCTATTAGCCAGCGAGTCATTTACTACAGTCCAATTAAGACTAGAAAACACATTACTTAAAAAGACCAAGGTCTCCCGCTGCCTTTAAAGGCAATCTCCAGTTGTAATAATCTATATCTGACCATTGGACCCAGATGTCTCCACAGCCCTACCTCACTCAAACCCAAAGTCACTCTCAAGTCATGGCATCCCCTTCCCACTCTCATGATAGCCTTTGAGAATGAAAGACAGCAATGCTGTCTTAACCAAGTCTATGGTACACTGTCCAGTATACCAGATCACAGAAACTTCAAGACTATCCAAATCAGGGTCCATCCATGACTCAATTTACTTTTCCAATTCTCTACCTGTTGCTTTAAAATCATGTGTGTCCCCTCCAGCTTAACCAAACAATCCATTTCTAGAATCATAAAGAAATCAATACTACAGGAAAGAGTGCACCAATTTACTCCTCCAAGTTACTGTCCCTGTAACTTTCCAAACCAAAATGTCTCTTCCCAGTCACCATTTACCTCTATTTATTACTTAATTCTACAGATTAGAATATATGATTTTTGAAGTTAAGGATTATCTTTCTTTTTATATCTGTATCCCCAGGGCTTTGCATAATGTTTGGCACATAGTGAGTATTTAACAGAAGCTTTCCCACATATTCATTTATTCATTCATTCAATTCACACAACATCTCTACTCCTCAGTTTCCTTATCTATAAAAGGTGAAGAATGAAACAGTTGTACAAGTTCATTGAGTAAGTAAGGGATGGACAAGATCTTAATTTTTGTATCTTAAACTCCTTGTATTATCTGGGTTAGTATATGCACTTTTTTCCCCTCAGGGTCATGTTTTTAAATTCACAGAAATAACATACATAGGATTACAAAGGAAAGCAAAGATTAGTGGAAAGAAGGGTTTTTTTTCCCTTCCAAATTCACTGATATCTGTCCAAAGATTCTAAAAGAAAACTGCAGGCTAAGTAATCTTTTGCTAAATTATCTCTAAAGCCATTGCTAGTTCTAAATCTATGGTTTTATGAATTAGGTTATGCAATTAAGTTAGCAAATCCTTTCAAAGATATAAATAATCAACTAACAAGCATTTATTAAGCATCTGCTCTCTCAGGTACTATGTTAAACATTGATCTCAACTACAACTTTTACATCTAATGCAACCCTTGTATATAAATGGAATACTGAAATTTTGCAATAACAAGTTGTGCTATAGCCCGATGTGGTAGATATGCCCTTATCTTAGATAAACAGCAGATAAAAGTTCTTAATATGGTAAGGAGATTGTCATTGGCCAATATTCTTTGTCTTGGGGTAGATTTTTAATCTCTAAGTAGATTCCCACATTTTAGAAAGTAAGCCTGAACTTCCAGCCAATGGGAGGAAAAGTCAGAAGGCTATAGGGGCTTTCTCATTAGGGTCTATATAATCCTGTGTTTTGTAGTTTGTGCTTTGCACTACTAAGCTGACACTAGTGTCTTTTGGTGCGACTCTTTCTCAAGAAATCATAATAAATTCTTTTTGCTTTTATACCTTAAGAATCTCTGATTTTAATTTGAGTAAGGTTCACTGTCCCACCCATATATGTCTCCCTATGAATCCCACAGAAAGGGAAGGGAAGGGAAGGGAAAGAAAAAAAAGGAAAGGGAAAGGAAAGGAAGGGAAGGGAAGAGAAGGGAAAGGGAAAGCATTTATTAAGTGCTTCCTATATTATGTAACTGACCCATTTCCTTTTTAATGGTGTCATAGAAAAATATGTTATTTAAATGCACCCTTATGCTTCATATTCATCCACAAGATCCAAATAGCCATGATTTCATGGCAGCATGTTTTACACAATACATCTGTATGGATTCTACCAGATTCTTCTTCCAAAGCTTTCTTGTGTCATAGAGATGACCCTGACTATGCTATGTCCATGGAGCATAAGCCCTAAAAGTTCCTATGCATCCCCCCCAAAAAAAGCTTTGAATACCTAGTACTTTGATATTCAATAATAAATTTCATGTTATTTTTCCAAAAACCAGTTTTATTCAATTCAGAAAGTCAGAGCTGACTTCTTGTCATAGTAATCCATAATAAAAAGGTAATTAAGAGAATCTAGGCTTAAATCCTATCTCTGATGCTTATTCAGGAAGATCTGAGTTCAAATTCAGATCTACAGTTACTAATTGTGTGACCTGGCAAATCACTTGACCTCTGCCTCCCTCAGCTCCCACTTCTATAAAATAAAGATAATAATAGCACCTGCCTACTTTCCAGAGTTATTGTGATACTATAATGTGATAATATTTGTAAAGAGTTTGGCAAAATTTTAAATGTTACATAAATGCTAGCTATTATCACCTCCTGTATGGTCTTGGCCAAGCTATTTGACCTCTGCCTGCCTCAGTATCTCTATCTGTAAAAGAAGAGATTGTAACCAGATGATCTCTGAGGTCCTTTCCAGTCATAAATCGATGATCCTATGACTAGATCAGAAATAGCTTGATACAATTTTTCACCATCCCCTAGTACTAGATTGTAAACACCCTGAGGACAAGGATTATGCTTTCCCCCCCAGTTTTCTCCAGTATTTTTATCTAAGATTTAGCACCTAGAAAGGGCTCTTAGTAGATGTTTGTTGTATAGGGAAATAAAGAAAAAAATAACTTTCTCTGCCAAACAATTGCCTTCTATTATCTCTCCTTTTTGCTTTCATGCAAATACAAATGTTATTCTTTAAGAGACTAGCTTCTATATACACTGAGATTCCTCTTTCTCGTAGTTCCTCTCCTTTCCAATCAGCCTCAGTGCACCTTCCATGCTAGGTGAATTTCTGATGTACCAAAATGGAGTTTCATTTATCAAATGAAATAAGAAAAATCAAAAGCAGACCTCCCCTTATTTGTAGTCCTTAACTTGATTTCAAGTGTCTCCGCATTGGAACTGGACTCTGGGTATGGAAGTTGTGATAGAGGCTCAAGACAGATACTTACAATTTTTTTTTCTTTTCTTTTTCTCAGGTATCTCACTCAGGAATGACTCTGGGGCTTGAAAGTGCACATCCTTCATTTTACTTGTCAGATAAAGATTCACTTTTTTTTTTATGTGTGTCTTTTTCCCCTGTGGCAGAATCTTGCAACATACAGCATTGTTCTGAACCTAAGTGCATACCACTTTAGTGAATGTATGGCAATTCTTTTCTTACAAACTCTAAAGGACTTTCAAGAAAGATTTTTTTAAGTCACTACCAAGGAGAGCTTTCTATTCCCCACTAAGAAAATAGCTTACCATTCCCAGTTAATGTGGTATTTTTATTCTACAATGCAAATCCAGAGTAGACTATAGAAAAGGTGGCTAGAGAAATTTGTATATGGTAATGAAGCCATGAAACTGGCAACTGGGAGAAAAAAACAACTGGATGAAATATAACATTTAAAATGAGTCTTAAAAGGGACTAATGATTCTAAGAAATAGAAATGAGTAGGAAGCACATGCTAAGTCAGGAGGGTAAGAGGGACAGATACTGAAAAGAAAGATATAATATCCTATGTCAGGAACAAGGGGAAAAGTTCACTTGGCAAGACTTGGGTGTGGGAAAAGGAATACATCATAAGGCTAGAAAGGTAAACTGAGGCCAGATTGTAAAGCCCTTTAAATACCAAAGAACAGAATTTATATTTAATTCTAGATCTTGGTGATAAAGACTCAGTAGAGTTGTTAATAAGGACATAACATAATCAGACCTCTGCTTTAGAAAAAAATTTCTTCCAGAGCTGTATGTAGAAGGTTTTGGAATGGGGATGAGCCAGGGATGGCAAATAAAAAGTCATCATAATAATTCATGGGAGAAAAGATGAGAGTACCTAAAGTAATGGATGTGAATAGTGCAAAGAACAGTGGGAAACAATGGGAAAGAGATCAGGATTCATAGTTAGAAAATATGGATTTATACCCCAGATTTAAGATGTAATTAACAATTGTATAATCCTGTGACTGATGGGTGTGAAATATGGCCAGATAAATACCTCTGGGAACTGTTTCTTCATTTGTAAAAATATGGGATTGAACTAACTGGATTCCGAGGTCTCATCCAGCTCAAGGTCTACCTCTGGTCCAATGTTCCTAATTGCGTTACACTCCTTGAACCTCAGTTCCTTTATCTGTAAAATGGACACAAAAATAATAATTTCACCACTTTCCTCACAGAGTTTTGGTGGGAAAGCATTAAAGAAGATGTAGAAATATGAGTAGAAGGATGCAATAAATTTCTTATTTAGTTAGGAACTCATCTCCCAAGATGAGAACTTAGAATGTGAATTGGTACTCACTTTTGACAAAAGCCTGAAATTCATTTCCCTAGAATAAAAAGAATAACATTTTCTAATTTTCATTTTGTGATGGGAAACTTTTAGGCAATGTTTTCTGTTTTATTTTTTTCATTTGCATAATTCCTAGGCTGCAATGCCACAAAACCTTTTGAAATTTTAAATAGATTACAAAAATGTCATGTCAGATTTGAAAACTGTCACTAGCAGTGGGATTTTAATTATGAATTCTTTATAAAAGAGAAAACTGCTTTTCCTGTGGCAGTAACATTTTACATAATACACAAACTCTGAAGTAGAGGTATGTTCAAAGGCTTTAGAAATAATAAAAATACTTGTGATGCTCACATCCAACCATATTACTTCTTTCTTCAAACATACTCAATGGCTCCCGATTGTCTCAAGAAAAAATAAAAGCTCTTCCACCTGGCATTTAAATCCCTTCATAGTACAGTTCAGGCCTATCTAAAAATGAATTTTGTATGATACACCTTCTATTATACAATCTCCATTCTAGTCAAATTGGCTCCTTGCTGTTCCCTGAACTTGGCAATATAAAAACTGCCTCCATGTTTTTATATAGTCTATCCCCTGGGCATGTAGTGTATCCTTTCTTAGAACCAAATAAGATCAGAATTCTTAATTATCTTCAGAACTCAGACCATAGGCCTTCTCTTGTCACTCTTGTTCTTAGTATTCTTTTTTTCTTCATTAATACAATATAACATAATTAATGGACTATATCATTGTTGTTCAATCATTTTAATCATGTCTGCCTCTTATTGACCCCATTTGGGATTTTCTTGGATATGATACTAGTCTGGTTTGGCATTTTCTTCCCCAGTTCATTTTTACAGATGAGGAAACCAAGGCAAAGAAAGTTAAGTGACTTGGCCATACAGCTAAGAAGTGTCTGAGTTCAAATTCATGAAAATGAATCTATCTGATTCCAAGTCCGGTGATCTATCCACTGAGTGACTTGGCTACCAATATTGGAGAGAGAGGCAGAGAGTGAGAGTGAGAGAGAGAGAGAGAGAGAGAGAGAGAGAGAGAGAGAGAGAGAGGGAGATAATACACACATACATATACTTGCATATTATATATATACATGCATAACAGATAAGCATGTGTATATACATATGCTGATTGTTTATATATGAATACGTGTGTATATTAACATGTTTATATGAATTACAATTTGCTCATGCTTTGTCATATATTCCCAAAATCCAGAGTTATGGAAACATCTAAATATAGTTCATATATGTGTTTCTGCAGTTGCAGACAAGAAGATCCCCAACTCCCATACAGGCATTCCAGCTAATATTACATTTTGAGCACAGAACATCCTTAATCTACACAGACAGACATATACACACAGACAGATTCAGACTGAAACAGATTAAAGGATTGCTAATAACCCATAAATAGTTGATTCAATTATATTCCCCCTCCAAAGAGTGTTTTCTTCTCTAAGGTTCCAAAATTATCCATGCTTATACTGTCAAAATCATCCCATTGTTTGGATTTTTTGTAAAAAGCAAATAAAGTTGCTATCATTATAAGCTTTCACACTCAGCTTTGATGTCAAACAATTATACAATCATTTATATTTTGTTGCTATAATTATGGTATTAACTTCCCCCCAGAGAAATAAATGTTGTTTTGGGGTTTTTTTTTTGGTTTTTGTTTTTGTTTTTTTGTTTTAGCTTTTTGATGAGGCAAATGGGGTTAAGTGACTTGCCCAGGGTCGCACAGCTAGGGAATGTTAAGTGTCTGAGGTCAGATTTGAACTCAGGTCCTCCTGACTTCAGGGCTGGTGCTCTATCCACTGCACCACCTAGCTGCCCCAAATTTGTGGTTTTTAAAGGGTCAACTCTTTCTACTTGATTTGCACCATTTGATTAACATAATATAAACACAGCAAAATGCAAAATTCCTTGCTTTTCTATATTGGGATGTTGGTTCCTTGCTTTTTCCTACCAAGGCTTCATAGGTGAAGCACTTTTCTATAAAATAGTGATGCTCAATGAGAAATATTAAGAACTCTCTATTCACTGATAGAAGATAAATCGTGGAATTCTTGAATTGTCATTGGTGACCAGGAAAACCTATAATACTGATGTTACCCCCCCCCCAAAAAAAAACAATAAAAACCTTCTCTCACTAAAAAGTTTGATACCAGGACTAGGCTGCTTAGGAAAACTGCCTTTCTCCTCTCCACTAACCATTGACTACCACTATTCTTTTATCTAGAAATATTACAGTTCAGAAATTCAACATTACCTAAGAATTCACCTTTCCTTTAACCCGGGGGCTGTGATGCAAGAAATCCCCATATTCCATCAGAAAGATGGAATTCAGAAATTCTTGATCATTTCAATTTTAATTCAGAAACATTTTATCATTCTCAATTTCACCGTTTAATAAAAAGAATGTATATGACAAAATGAGTTCTAAACTCTAAATCCATAGTCATTATAACCTTTTGATCTTCTCTACAGCTGTTACCAGATTAATACATTATACTACTGCCTCTGCAAAAGTTGGATCAATACATGAAGTCTAAGAAGTCTCCTTGTTAGATGGGTAAGGGTCTCCAGCTGCTAAACTATGAGATCCTTGAAAGCAGGGACCATTTTTCTCTCTCTTTATCTCCCCAATGCTTACAAAATAGGTGCTTAATGAATTCTTCTTGATTTTGACTTTTCTTTGACTCAGGAGTCCTTTCAGAACCAAAGTTTACCACTAGCTCTACTTTTCTTTCAGAGTCTCTCTGAAGGAAAGTCAGATGAAGAAAAAACACAATTCTGCAACTGAGGTCATTTTTTAAAGACTAAAAAATGAGATGCAATGATCTGTTACATAAGCATTTGAATTAAGCAGTATATCCATGATTAGTTGAAACCTTTCCACCAAGAAACACCGGAGCACCAGGCAGGTACAGTCAAATGCCTAAACAAGAGCATATTATTCTTACTTCTCCTCAGCTCATCAGGTTAATCAGAAAGAAGTTCCAATCATTTATCATATATTTTAATATATTGAATATTTATTGAATATTGCCATCTAGGAGAAGGGGTGGGGGGAAAGGGGGAAAAATTTGGAACAGAAAATTTTGCAAAGGCCAATGTTTAAAAATTACTCTAATATTCTGTAAATAAAAAGCTTTAATTAAAAAAAGTTCCAATCAATTCCATGGATATATCTATTTGCTGTCTGTGCCTGGAATGCTCTCCCTCTTATCTTCAATGCTTAGCTTCTCTGGTTTTCACCAGAACTCAATTAAAAACCCTTTCTTTGGGAAGAGACCTTTCTTATTTCCCCTTTGTGCCTATTCCTTCTCCCTCAGATAATTTCCCATATACCCAGAGTATATTGTGTATGTGTTGTGCACTCAGTTTTGTTCCTGTCCCAATCAGAATATGAAATCTTTGACAGCAGAGACTGTTTTGTATTGTGTTCATTTCCTGTGTTCAGTTCCAATTACAATTTCTGCCATATAGTAAGAATTTATTTTTTTTATTATCCAGCAAAATGCAAACTCCTTGAAGAGATTGTAGGATAAGGTAAGAAAATTATATATTTGGTTTCAAAGGAAAAACTACTATACAAACGTTGAGCATTAATTATGATGAAGCCCAGTATGGTTTAGTTTGCTACTCTAATAGCAAAGTTCTCAGATATCTCGGATCACAGTGATTTGAGGTACTCAGTGCCCTCTCCCAATTGTCTCAGATTACATATTTCTAAGATTCGCACTACTTGTAGCTGCACTCAAAAAGAAGGAAGAGAAGGGAAAATATTAGAAAAATAAAACCAGAATTAGTTTAAATTAAATTCAATCAGCATTTTTGTAAATGGCAAGCACTTGCTAGGTTCTGAGGAAACAAAATCTAAAAAAAAAAAAAAAAAAAACCCTGTACTCAAGAAATTCACATTATAATTTAACTATGAATAAATTTGGACAAAATTCTAAAGAAATGTAAGCCTTATATGTCTTTCCTGTTCTGCATAAAATAAGCTGACTTAACTATTGTTCAGGGTTTGTTTTTTTATGAAGAGATTCAGAAAATCTCCAAAGACTTAAACATAAATTGAATTTAGATATTTAAGTATTAGAGCTCTTTATCAGAATTTCTTCTTAGATTTTATTGTTCCCAGTTTCTATAATACTAATGAATATAAATATATTAATATTCCAATGCCCCTGAGGAAGAAAGTTTGGGCCCTTTGTTTAGTTTTTTAATCTTAAAAGGAGAATAAAGAAAGTACTGTATTCTAAATTCCTGCTACTTTTATATTTCCCCAGAGTTTAACACAGTTCCAGGAACACAATAAATCAAACATTTCTTAAGAATCTATGTCATGCCAAAGACTGCTTAGCACAAGGGTTATAAAAAGAGGCAAAAGTCAGGCCCTGTCTTCAAGGAGCTAACAATCTATTGGAGGAGTAAAAAACAAACAAATGTGTTTCCTGTGTACAAAAAAAGCTACATACAAGACCATACAAAGAAATAATGAAGGGAAGAGACTATGATTAAGAGATTGGGAAAGGCTTTCATTAGAAAGTAGAAATTTAATTGGGATTTAAAAGAAGTCAGAGAAATACAGAAGTGGAGATGACAATGGAGAGAATTTCAGGCATGGGGAACAGCTGGAGAAAAATGTCTGGATCCAAGAGTTGCAGTGTCTGGTTCATGGAACAGCAAAGAGACCAATATCACTGGGTCATAGAGCAAATAATCAGGATTAAAGTATAAGAAAGGAAAAGGCTAGTTTCTGAAGGCCTTTTTAACAAAATGTCATATTTTATCCTAGAGGTGACAGGGAGTCACAAGAGTTTGAGTGGGGAGGGAGCAACATGATCAGAGTTGTGTTTTAGGAAATAATTTTGGTGGATAAACGGAGGGGGAATCGGAGCAAGGAGACAAAATGAATCAGACAGACTGAGCCACTTTTTTCATTAATCTAGAGGTGTTGAGGGTCTTCATTACAGTGCTGGCAGAAAGAGAAAAAGATGTATTGGAGAGATTGCAAAGATGAAATCAGTCATAGGTACTTAATAATTATTGACTGACTGAGTGACAGGTCTATTTTTTTCTCTTTCTTCACCCAGGAATTCTTTCTCTTTTTTAGTGAAGAAGGTTCCCTTAACTTGTTTTTCCAGAATATCTTACAGAATGCTGGAGTTCATAGGGACCTAGTTTAATTCATACCAATACAGATGTGGCTTTTACATAACTAGTGGTTGGTTATTCAAAGTTTCCTTGAAGACCTCAATTAAAACAGAATCTACTGCTACCTAAAGATTCTCATCCCAGTGTTTAAGGAATGTAATTCTTGGGAGGGGGAAAGGAAGGGGTTTATACAAATTTATATAACTTCAAAAAGAATTAAAAAGTTGTACATAGATTTATGCAATATTTTTATTATACTATGTTGTGGAAATTACTGTTTTATCCTACGCATTAACAATTAAATAGATAAAAATGTTTTTATAAAGAGTATTAATTTATATCACACTTAAATATGCATTTTTAAAACCTCTCTTCACTCTTCCTACTTCTGTCCTCTGAAGCCAAGCAGAGTAAGACAAATCCTTTTTGGTATGACAACTCTTCAAATACCAGTGCTTCATTTGTTCTACATCTCCTTCTCTTTCCCATGTTACACATCAAGAGTCAATTTGTCCCTTCACTATGTAACTTAAAACTGAAGTCCTTCACCATTCTGGTGCTCTCTGCTAGATGGTATTATTATTGTTCAAACATTTCATTCATGTCCAACTCTTTGTGACCCTATTTTGCTTTGTTTTGTTTTCTTTTTGCAAATATACTGGAGTGGTTTGTCATTTCCTTCTTCAGCTCGTTTTATAGATGAAGAAACTGAAGTAAACAGGATTAACTGACTTGCCCAGAATTCAACAGCTAGTAACTATCTGAGACTGGATTTGAATTTACAAAGATGAATCCTCCTGATTTTAGGCCTACTGTTCTATATGCCATGCCATCCAACTGCCCCAATATTCTGCTAAATACACATCAACTTATTAATTATTATTATCCTTACTAAAAACATAGTCCCTTTGAACTGACTCTGACTATGATCTCACCATGGTATTCTCACCTAGGATAACCAAACTCTAAGCACAGCAAGAGTTTACAATATTCAGTTCTGCCAGAAGGATGAACCAGGCCCCACCAGTTGAATAAGAATCGGTGGTCAGCTGTCTTTTAGAGGGAGACAAATTCAAGACGCTTTAGATGGCAACAGCCAAAGAGTAGAGTCTAAGTTCTAAAGGGATAATTTTGATATTAGAACTCTCCTTGGAAATTTACAATCCACAGAGGGAACACATGGACTGCTTTCAACTATTTAAAAGATTGTCATGTAAAAAAGGGAATAAACTCTTTCTTCTTAATCTCAGAGGGTAAAACAATGGGTATTAATTATAAAGAAGAAGATTTTGACCTAATGTCAGGGGAAAACTTTCCAACAGTTTTAACTATCCTAAAATGGAATGAGATGCATTGTGACATAATAAATTTTCCCTCACTAGAGATTTCCAAGAAAACATAAATTGGGGGCAGCTAGATGGCACAGTGGATAGACCACCAGCCCTGAAGTCAGGAAGACCTGAGTTCAAATCTGGCCTCAGACACTCAACACATCCTAGCTGTGTGACCTTGGGCAAGTCACTTAACCACAATTGCCTCAGAAAAAAAAGGTCATTTTTAAGGGAATTTGTAAAATCAATTGTTTCAAAGAAAAGATAGGATGCTGAGGTTTCTTATGACTAAGATTCTGTTAAAAACCATGGTGCAGAGGAAAATCAGCAGGAACCAGGAGGGGAAAATATAATAATAAAAGACCACTTGAAAAAAAGAAATATAGCAGCAACCAAGTTTGATTCCAGAGGTCACCACCTCCTGAGAGAAGAATGATGGACACAGGGTGCATGGTGAGATATAAATTTTTGTATATGACTAATGTGAGAAATTGTTTGATTTAATTTTGCAGATTTGTTATAATTCCTCTAGTTTTTTTTTCCTTTTTCCCCAATTAAGGTTTGGAAAAGCTGAGGAGAAAAAAAAATTTTAACTCATATAAGTTTGACATCAGTGGCCCCAGTCTTACTTGTTTTCTGATCCAATATAACTATAAAAATAATAACATAAATAGCCAACAATTATTCAGTATTTTAATGTTTACAAAGATAGATAGATATACACATGCATTATACATATATACACACATTTGGGTGTGTATACATATATGTATACACATGTATATGTGTATGTAGGCACACATTATAGAAACATGCACATACACATATACACATTTGTATATAAATATATTCATGTGTGTAGGTGAAGGTATATATGTTTATATGTGCATATATATTTCTACATATACATGCATGTGGCCTATACACAATGCAATCATACATGTGTGAATACATACAATCACAAGAATCTTATGAGGAAGGTAATGCAGGAGTTATTTTTTCCATTTGACATGTAAAATAAAAAGATACCTAAAGAAAGAATGATGTGCTAGGGGAGGGGGTGGGGGAAAGAAGGAGAAAATCTTAAACACAAGGCTATGCAAGGGTCAATATTGTCAAATTTTCCGTGCATATGTTTTTTTTTTTATAATTAAAGCTTTTTATTTGCAAAACATATGTATAGGTACATTTTTCAACATTGAAAACATACAAAACTTTCCATTACAAATTTTCCCCCCTAGTCCCCTCCCTAGATGGCAGGAAGTTTACTACATATTAATTATGTTAAAATATTTGACAAATAGAATATGTGTATACATATTTTTACAGTTATCTTGCTGTGCAAGAAAAGTCAGATCTACAAGAAAAAAAAATCTGAAAAGGGAAACATTATGCAAGGAAACATCCATAAACAGCGTGAAAATGTTATGTTGTGGTCCAGATTTTATATCCCTCTCTCTGGGTGTATATAGCTTTCTTCACTGAACAATCGGAACTGGTTTGAAACATTTCTTTATTGAAGAGAATCATGTCCATCACAATTGAACATCATAAAGCATTGTTGTTGTCATGTATAATGATCTCCTGGTTCTGCTCACTTTGCTCAACATCAGTTCATTCAAGTCTCTCCAGGCCTCTCTGAAATCATCCTGCTGCATCTATTGTTTCTTATAGAACAATAATAAAGCATGGCATCCATATACCATAATTTATTCAGCCATTGCCCAATTGATGGGCATCCACTCAGTTTCCAGTTTCTTGCCACTACAAAAAGGGCTGCCACAAACATTCTTTATGCATATGTTTTGAAAATAAAAAGTTTATAAAAAAGAAGAAGCTTAAAGGGAAAAAACATAGTATTAGCAGTGTGCTATCAGGAAAGAATATTGAACTGGAAGTCAGGATGCCTGGTCTCTGATATTGGATTGATCATTAAATCATTGAATGACCTGAAAAAAAAAGAAAAGAAAAACAAACAATGATGTAATGAGGAAAATATTGGATTTGGAATGAGGCTCTGGATTCAAATCCTGACTCTATTGTGTATCTTTGAGTAATTCCCTTGGCATCTTTCATCTGTAGAAAGATATACCTGGACTATATGACTTGTCATATCCTTTTCATTTCAAAATATATAATTTAGGTCATCTGCTCTGATCTACAATAAGTCATTTAATCTATCTGGGTCTCATTTTCTTCATCTAGAATAAGGATAGGATTAAACTAGATGAGAACTGAAGTCCCTTCTAGATCTTCATGTATAAATTCTATGTTCCAGAGTATATGCCAATTTCCCCATGACAGAGCTGGGATTTTAAACCTGGCCTTTGCTAGCAAACCGTTCTGCAAAGGGCATAAAGACTTGGCTCTTTTCAGGAGCCTCCCTGAATTGCTGTACAGAGAAACCTTGGGATTCTCCAATAGAGTCACATCAAACTGATTCAACCATTCTGTAAAGCAATTTGGAATTATGCCAAAATGGCCATAAAACCATGCATGATCTTTGACCTAGAAATACCACTAGTGTCCCAAAAGAGATAAAAACGAAAAGGAAAAGGACCTACTTGGATAAAAAATTTTATAGCAGCTCTTTTCTGGGGGCAAAGAAATTGGAAACTGAGAGGATGTTCATCATTTGGGTAATGGCTGGATAAATTATGGTATGTGGATATGATGGAATACTCTTGTACTATAAGAAATGGTGAGCAGGAAGCTCAAAGATTTCCATGAGCTGCTACAAAGTAAAGTGTACTGTGTACAAAGTAACAACAATATTGTTAAATGATCCACTATGAATGACTTGGCTATTCTCAGAAATACAATGATCCAAGACAACTCTGATAAATGTCATCTATACCCAGAGGAAGATCTGATAATGTTTAATAACGTTTTTGGGGTTTTTTTTGTTTGGTTGTTTTGTTTGGTTTCATTTTGGGGTTTTTTTTTACTTTATTTTTCTTTAGGGGTTTGTTTTCTTTTACAACACAACTATTGTGGAAATGTTTGGCACAACTACTCATGCATAATGTATGTGGAATTGGTTGAGGTTTTAGATAGGGGGAGGGCAAAGGGAGAGAATCTGGAACTCAAAGTTTTAAAAACAAGTGTTAACAATTGTTTTTATGTGTAATTGGGGAAAATATAACACCAAATAAGAAAAAAAAGTAAGCTCATGAAGACACAGGCTTTCTAATCAGTATTCAAACCCAAATGAAGTCCATAATTCATCAAGTCCTGGGTGATCCTCAGCAGGAGGGCTCAAATTAGGATAGCCCAAAATTAGGTTGGGGAGAATTCACTAAAGTGGCATCCCACATTTGAGCAGACTTTGTTAGCAGATGTAATAGAATCTAACATTTCATAAAGAGACTTAATCTATTTCATTATGTTTTACGTCCTTCTGTGTAATAAATCATTTGCCATCAGCAGCTCTGACAAATGTATCTGACTTTATAAATAATGGGTCAATATCAACTTTGTCATAAATTTATTCTAACTTTGGAAGCTGGCCCAACAGCTACTCTTGTTTTGCTTTCTGGCAAAAAAGAGTCATGATTCATAATTAGCATTGACTTTAAAATGTGGAAATGCTTTGATTTTCTCAAAGAGGAAGGTTTGTTCAACTGAAAAAAAATAATTTCCCTCTAATTATAGTTTGATAACGATACTTTCTGTCTGCATTTCTATTGTGCTATAGGTAGAAAATTTATTTAAAATGACCACAAGGAAATATAACTGAAAAATATGGTACATTGGTAATCAGATGGAGGTGAGTTCAAATCCTGATTCCCATTTGCTAACATTGTGACACTGGACAAGTAGTTTAATCACTCTATACCTCAGTTTCCTTATCTATAAAATATGGAATTTGGAATAGATGATCTATAAATTCTTTTCTAGCTCTAAATCTATCATCCCATTAAATATCCAAATTTAGATTCATATCATAACCAATTTCCATTTTAAAGAACTGACCAATACATCCATTAATCAGCAAGCACTTATTAAGCACTATATGCTTGGCAGTGGGGACACAGAGACAAAAATGAAATAATCCTAAAGGAACTGAAAGCCCATTAAGGAAGAGAACATGAACATATATGTGTGTGTGCAAATATGCATACACATACATACATATATATCCATAATACACATATCAACATAAAACACCCCATATGCATATACACAAATAAGCACACATACATGGATATCTGCATGTCAGAGCTATTGATGCCAAATGATTTATTACAAATGATTTTAGTAGAAAAAATTAGAGCAAAGGGGAAAAACTATGGAAAAGATTAAAAAAAAACAGAAAAATGAAGGGAACATAGCATGTGCTGATTTATATTCAGTTTCCTTAGTTCTTTTTCTGGATACAGAATGGCATTTTCTCTCCAAAGTCTATTGGGATAGCTTTGGATCACTGAATCACTGAAAAGAACCAAGTCTTTCATAGTTGATCACCGCACATTCTTGCTGTTATTGTATCCAATGTATTCCTGATTCTTCTTGTTTTGCTCAGCATCAATTCATGTAAATCATTCTAGGCCTTCCTAAGATCAGCTTGTTCATCATTTTTTATAGAACAAAAATATTCCATTTTCTTTCTGTTCTACAACTTGTTCAACCTTTCTCTAATTGATGAGTATCTATTAATTTTCCAATTCTTTGCTACCACAAAAAGAGCTGCTATGAACATTTTTGCACGTGGGTCCTTTTCTCTCCTTTATTATATCCTTGGCACTGCTGAATTAAAGTGCATGCACACTTTTACAGCCTTTAGAGCTATAAATTGCTCTACAGAATGGTTGGATCATTCCACAAATCCACCAATAATGCATTAGTGACCCAGTTTTTCCACAACCCCTCCAACATTTATCATTATCTTATCCTGTCATCATAAACAATCTGAGATGTGTGAAGTACTACCTCAGAGTTGTTTTAATTTGCATTTCCTTAATTAATAGTGATTTATAGCATTTTTATATGACTATAACTGGCTTTAATTTCATCATCTGAAAATTGTCTATTCATATGTTTTGATCATTTATCAATTGAGGAATGACTTGTATTCTTACAAATTTGTCAGTTCTTATATATTTTAGAAATGTGACCTTTTTCAGAAACACTGGCTATAAAGATTTTTTCCTAGTTTTGTACTTACCTTTTAATATTGTTTCTGTTGGTTTTGTTTGTGCAAAAAACTTTTAATTCAATGTAATCAAAGTTGTCCATTTTGCCTTTCAAAATGTTCTCTAGTTCTTCTTTGGTCATAAATCCCCCCCTTCTCCAAAGATCTGATAGGTAAATTATCCCTTCCTCTCCTAATTTGTTTATGGTATCATTCTTTATGTCCAAATCGTGTATCCATTTTGACCTTATTTTGGTTTGAGGTGTGAGATGTAGATCCCTTCTGAGTATCTGACATATTATTTTCCAGTTTTCTCGGCAATTTTGGTCAAATAGTGAGCTCTTATTCCAGAATGTAGAGTTTGGAGGGATTATCAAAAACTAAATTGCCATAGACTTTGATTATCATGTCAGATGTATTTAATCTATTCCACTGATCCACCACCATTTCTTAGCCAGTACTAATGGCTTTAATGACTGCTGCTTTATAATATAATTTTAGGTTTGGTCCTGCTAAGCCACCAACCTTTGCATTTTTTTCATTAATTCTCTTGATAATATTGAACTTTTGTTCTTCTAGATGAATTTGGTTATTATTTTTTCTAATTCTATAAAATAATTTTTTTCTCAGTTTGATCGGTATGGCACTGAACAAGTAGGCAAATTTAGGCAGAATTGCAATTTTAATTATGCTAGCATGGCCTATCCATAAGCAATTGATATTTCTCCAATTGTTTAGATCTGACTTTATGTGAGAAGTGTTTTGTAATTATGTACATATAGTTCTTGGGTTTCTCCTGACAGGTAAACCCTCAAGTATTTTATTTTGTTTACAGTAATTTTAAATAGAATTTCTCTTTATATCTCTTGCTGAAGGGCTTTGTCAGTACTATGTAGAACTGCTGATGATTTGTGTGAGTTTATTTTAAATTCTGCAACTTTACTAAAGCTGTTAATTGTTTCCAATAGGTTTTTGAATGATTTTCCATGATTCTCAAGTATATCACCTGCAAAGAGTGATGGTTTGCTTTCTAATTGCCTATTCTAATTCCTTTAATTTCTTTAGTTTCTTTTTCTTTTCTTATGCTATTTATATGTATTCTTATTTGCACCTCACAACAAATATTTGTAAGGTCAATACTGTGAAAAAATTGTACTTATTTGATAGATTAGAAAACTGAGGTCAAGAGAATTTAAGGATTAAGAAGTGGAAGGGACACAGGAGACCATTTAGTACTACCTCCTTCATTTCACAGATGTAATAACTGAGACCAAAAGAAGTTCCATGACTTGCTCAGGATCACAGGGCTGTAGATTTCAAGATGAAAACAAACATAAAGGACACCTAGTCCCACTGGCTCATTATAGGTGCTGAGAACCCAGGGGGAAATGACTTGCCAGATATAAAACAGGAATTGTCAAGTTTTACAATCAAGTTCTCTGACTCCAAATCTTGAACTATTTTTCTTTTGAAAGCTATTTTTCTTTTGTTTCTTGTATGAGCCTCCTTTTGTTTACATCTATAAAATGCAAGCTGGATGTTGTAGTGGATAGGGTGCAAGGGTTGGAGCCAGGATGGCTCAAGTTCAAATCCAGCCTTAGACACATAGCCAGTGAACCTAGGCAAATCACTTCACTCTGTTTGCCTCAGTTTCTTCATTTGTAAAAATGAACTGGAGAAGGAAATGGCAAAGTATTCTAGTATCTTTGACAAGAAAACTCCAAATGGTGTCATGGAGGTTGGGCATGACAGAACAACAAAATAAAATGCAAAGATGGTTAATCAGCTAATTAAAGTCCAAAGGATTGAACCAAAATTTTCCTCTTTCAAAGGTCAGCAATTATCTACCAAATCATTATCATTCTGACTTATAATAAAAACTTGCCTATTTCTTTGAAGCAAGGCAGGAGACTAAGGTTATGTTTGCTACATAAAATCAGGAATGGTTTCTGCATCACTTTGTTTTGTCTGTTTTGTTGTTTGGTTTTTTTTTTTTTTTTTTTGTTTGCTTTTTTGTTTGTCTATTTTTTACCAAGGAAGGTTGTAGAGAAGGCTTGGAGGGTGTTATAATGAAGTCACAACAGTTCAAATGAAGCCAAACAAACAAAACAAAAACAAAAACAGAAAAACAGCATCTACAACAGGATCCATGAGGCATGTGGCATTGAAACAGGTGACCCACATATTAAGTTGTTCAGTTATTTTTCAGGGGTGTCAAACTCTCTTGTGATCCCATTTGGGGTTTTCTTGGATGAGGCATTGGAGTGATTTGCCATTTCCTTCTCCAATTCATTTTACAGGTGGGGAAACTAAGACAAACAGGATTAAGTGACTTGCTCGGGGACATCCAGCTGGTAAGATGAACTCAGAAAGATTAGTCTTCCTGATCCAGACCCAGCACTCTATCCACCACATACTTTAGTATCACTGGCCTACATATAAGATGGACATAGTCAAAGATTTGGAACAGCTCTCCCCATACCTCAGGAAGAATGGAGTTCCACGTCTGGCACAAGCAAGAATACTGTTTAGGGATTAGAGATCAATCCTTCACTCTCTTATCTTCAAATGGGTATTGGATTGGAAATGGTATCTATTGCAAAAAAAAGATATTGGAAATTTAGAAGCTGATTCTTTTTTTTCCTGAGGCAATTGAGGTTAAGTGACTTGCCCAGGTCACAAAATCTTATGTTTCTGAGACCAAATTTAAACTCAGGTCTTCCAGACTTCATGGCTGGTGCTTAGGAGCTGATTCTTTGAGGGAGTTTAGGATAAAATTCACTTTCCCTAGTCATTCCAAGGTGAGAAGTAGAAAAGGATTAATTTTATCCTAGACTTTAAGGGTAACAGTTAATTTAATATGGGCAATCTATCCTTACCACTTCACTATTCATTTTTATCCAAAAGATAATCACAGATAGAAAGCAACCATGTTTATTAAGACAAACATCACCTGGGGAAGTTATTACTTAAGGTGCTCTGCTTGGCATTCAAAGCCATCTAGCTCCCTCCTACATTTTCCAGTCTTCCTATATATTACTCCCCATGAAGTACCCTTTGATCCAGTGACACTGACCTCCTCACTGTTTGAATTGGACACTCCATTTCTCAGCACTGGGCATTATCTCTGGGGGTCCCCAATATCTAAAACATTCTCTTTCCAACTACTGACCCATCTAGTTTTTCTAAAACCCAACTAGTATCTCACCTCCTACAGGAAATCTTCCCCAAATCTTCTTAATTCTATTGTTTTCCCTCTTCTAATTACTTCTTACTTATTCTGTTTGTAGCTTTCTTGGTATATATATGTGTGTTTGCCTTTTGCCTTCCCCCATTAAATTGTAAGTGCCTGTCTTTTGCCTCATTTTGTATCCCACTGCCTGGCCCATAATGGGAGCTTAATAAATGTTTATTGAATGAGTGAATTGATAAGATACAAAAAGTAAAAGAGGCCCTGTAATAGTGAAATGAAATCTCATTTCAGTTGGAAAGAAAACTCTTAGTAGCCTAGGAGGTCCAGGTGCTAGAAGTCAATTGATGTGCTGGGGTGCCCCTTCTTCCTGAGAGTTCCTATAGTTCTGAGGACCTCCTCTTCACCATTCAAAGTCTACACCTTTTCCCTTGCCTGGTAAAATGTGCTTTTCCCATTTCACTTTCCTAGAAGTTTCTAAATCAGTTAAAAGACTTGCCTCTCTATACATGTGCAACGTCTCTTCAGGGTACCACCAGACCTGCCTGAGGGATGGGACTACACATCAATAAAATATTTTATTTTTAAAAAGAAAAGCTGTTACTGTGAAGAAAGATTTTAAAATGCACTGAGGAAAAACAAAATTTGGTGCCATCAGTTTAATGTCTATCAGTGAGCAGGCAGCATCCATGGTCCAAAGAGATATAAGGAGAGTTCCTTGTACTGAATTCAGCAAAAATACATTAGTATGAGTCCTATGATTGGTTGACAGTATGAGAGTCTTACAATAATAACTTTCTATGACCAAGCTCTAATATATTTTATCTGCCTCAGCAGGTAAATTAGAAGCTGTGGGGATATATATTTTTAAGTAAATAAAAATAGTTTCTATTTGTAACTTTGGGGTAAGTGAGACTTAATGGATCCCTTTGGTTCCTGTGTAAGAAAAAAAGGTCATTTGGGGTGAACAATTGATGTGGTAAAGTACTAGAATACTCCAATTAGACCAATGGGAGGGAGCAGGGGAAACCAAGGCTATCCACTCTGAGCTCCCAATCCTTCAAAAGTTAGTAATCAACATAGTAACAATAATAATAATAAATGATGATTATGACAACAATAATAATTCTAGTGCTTGTCAACCTTTGAGGTTTGCAAAACACTTTACAAATATTACATCATTTTATTGATATAGCATCATAGGAGTTAAGTGATATTATTATCATGTTCTTTTTACATATGAGGAGATTGAGGCAGGCAGAGCTCAAGTGACTTGTCCAGAGTCCCCTAGTCTAGGGACAGATTTGAACTCAGATCTCCCTGACTTTGGGTCTAGCACTCTTAATCAGTATTAGTGATGTGACTCTGATCAAGTGGTTTCACTTTTCTTAGTTTCAGCTTCTTTTGTCATAATGTGTAAATTATAGAATCCATGGCTGTACAGGATTTTCAGAATCAACTAGTTCAACACTCTCTGTTTAGACATATGGAAAACTGAAGCTAATAGAGGTCAAGTATCACTCAAGCTCACACATATGACAAGATCAGGATTTTAATTCAGATCCTCTGGATAAAAATCCAATATAAAATTGGTCCTACCCCATACTCTGAATTGTCATGGATCTCCCTTAATATCATTGTGTCTATTAAATATAAAATATCTTATACACTATGTTGGATCTCCTTACTACACATGAAAAAATAACCTCCAGGAGATAACATTTTGCTGTGGAGATACAAATTGTGCACAAGGCAACAAGAGTATTAAACAATATGTACTAGATAATGTACTCAAAGTTGGATATACAAAAAAAAGAAAGAAAAAAGAAAAAAAGACAGAAACAAAAAGTTTCTGCCCTCAACGAATTCACAGTCTGATGGAGGAGAGAATATACAATCAATTCTGAACAATCAAGATATATACAATACAAAATGTATGTAAAGTAATTAAAATTAATTTCAAGAAGAAAAAAAAATTGCTCATTGGGGCAATTAAGAAAAACATTTTATAGACGATAAAGCTTGAGATCTGCTTTGAAGGAAAATATGGCGTCTGAAAGACATAAGAAGTAGTGTGTTCCAGGCAAATTCCCATATCTTCAATGTCAGAAAATATTCACCTTATTCCACATCCTGACTCCATTACCTCTCTGTAAGGACATAGTTAGCTGACTTCATCATCAGAATTCTGGAAACATAGTTGTTAGGTATGTTGATAAGAGTTCTTAAGTTTTTCAAAGTAGTTTGACTTTGCAATATTATTATTATACAAACTATTCTCCTGGTTCTGATCACTTTACTTTGCACCAATTAATTGATTTAGTTTTCCTTTCAAAATATTCTTTTCATCATTTCTTAGAGTATAACAATATCCCATTATATTTACATGCTATTATTTATTCAGCCATTACTGAAATTATATAAGTTTCCAACTTTTTATTATAACAGAAAACACTGATACAAATATTTTGTTCACATGGATTTTTTTTTCCTTTTTTTTAGTTTTCTTTGAGCTATCAATCTGATTGTGGTTCACTGTAGGAGTATGCAAAGTTTAGAGAGCATCTTTCCAAATTGCTTTCCAGAATGGTATGACAAATTCTAGGACAAAATGACTAGACAGTTTCACTAAGAATAAATATTTAATAAATGCCTATTATGTGCCAGAGACTGCGCTAAGCACTGTAGATACAGAAGAGGAAAAGAAAAAAAGATACTTTCTTCCTCAAGGAGATTATAATCTTATGAGAGAAGATAGCACAGGGGAAAAAAAGAAAAAGAAAAACTCATGAAAGTGCCTTATTTTTCATAGCTTCTCTTATGAGTGTTATTGTCCTCTTCTATTTTCTTTGTAAATTTTAGGAGTATGAAGTAGATCCTAAAAGTTGCTTTAATTTGTGTTTCTCTAAATATTAGTTATTTGTACCATTTTATATGGTTGTTGATAGCTTGGATTTCTTACTTTAAATGCATTCTCTTTATATCTTTAGTAGATATTTTAAATGGAATTTCTGTGGTTTTTTGATAACTACAGAAATGTTGATGAATTCATTTATAAATCCATGCACATGCATTTATTTTATATCTTAAAAGTTTACTAAAGATATTCTTTCAAATAAAATTTGTCTGATTCTAAGATTCCTTAAATATATGCCTTAATATCTTCAATTTATACATATGTATTATATTATATATGAATAAGAGACAACAAGAGATATACATATATACACACATATATTTCTATCTATATACACAGAGGTATATAAAATATGGCTGGATGAATTTGTCTCATTTACAATCATAGTTATAAAATACAAAAAAAGGAGACCATCTTGAGTTTTTTTGAATACCATTTACCAGTCCAAAATAATGGCCTACTCATAGATGTCATTCCATTTGATACCTGAATGTTGTTTGCTTCTTTGCCTGAGGAACTTGAAATCTTGTTTATCAACTAAATTTTTGGCATTTGTGTATAGACATCTGTCATCATGAATTTTACTTCTGCTTCCTTTTTGGTGTTTAGTCTCCTTTGAACTTCTGGATGTATCTGCTAGTATTCTTTCTACTTTGTAGCTATAGTCACTATTTTATAACTTGGGGAATATCAATAAAAATCATCTTCCTCTTCTATCCTTTTTACTTTAAAACTGTTTTAGTTAGATTTACAAGACAACTGAGAAACTTACTGTTCAAATTCTCTCTTAGTTATAATATGCCTATCCAAGAATCTGTCAAATTTGGACCTTTAAACTATTGTCCAAAATTCCAAACCACATTTTCAAGTCAATGTCTTTTTTTTGAAGCAACTGGGATTAAGTGATTTGCCTAGGGTCACACAGCTAGGAAGCGTTAAGTGTCTGAGTCAAGATTTAAACTTAAGTCCTCCTGACTTCAGGGCTAGTGCTCTATCTACTGCACCAACTAGTTGCCACAAGACAATGTCTTTTGATCCAGCTGTTTACTTATAACAGTTTCTCTTTTCTGCTTCCCTTTTTTCCATGATATTCTTCAGTGTATAATACAAGATTTCATAGTCACTACTAACAATTTGTTGGTTCTACATTATGATGCTAAGATCATTTACTGCATCCCAGGTTATCTCTAGTTGTCTTGACTATTTTCTTGACACTGGACTTTTGATGACTCTGAAAGAAAAAATGAGGCTGACAAGTTTGCACATATCTGACTCATTTAAATCCAATTCATCTGTAAGGAAAGATATCACCAAGTAATGTCACTGGTACTCTTTGAAAACACAGGATGACCTACAGCAACATAGTTATAACCATTATGTAGTTCTCTTTATCCTATATGCAAGTGGAACATTTATATATATATAGCAACATAGTTATAACCATTATGTAGTTCTCTTTATCCTATATGCAAGTGGAACATATATATATATATATATATGATATGTATAATATTAACATGCATTTACATATATGTATATATGTGTGTATATATATGTTACCTGTGTAACTAGTCCTTCACTTATGAATGTGGTATACTCTTTCTCACTTCTTCCTGTTTGTTTATAAAACATTCTATCTATATGCCAATTATGTTAAATATTAAATCCAATTCCCTAAATTTTCTGTTTCTTCCCCAATGTGTTCCCTTTTCTCTCCATTTACTTTCTTTATTTTAAAATCATCAAAATATAACCAAAACACTCCCAAGCCCACTGTATAATTTAACTCTTTGACCCTGAAGACATTAGGGTTCTAAGATGATACATAATTCTTTTCCCTCTATTTGAATATAATCACTTTGTTCTCATTCAATCCCTTCTATTCTATATATTTTCTTGAATACAATGTTAGTGTTTTAAAATTTTCTCCTCAGCTTCAATCTTTTCATCAGAAATGCCTGTTTGGAAGACTATACACATTTTTTTTTTCTTTTGGAATATCATATTTCTCACTTTTCTTTCTTTTATACTGACTATTGCCAAATCTTGTGGGAGCCTACCTGTTGTTCTTGGTATTTAAACTTTTAATTTTTGTTCTTGGTACTTAATTTTTTTTATTTTTATTTTTGGTACTAAAACTTTTGATTTTCACCTACCTGAAGTTCTTTTTTAATACTTGGAAGTTCAGGATTTGTCCTATCATACCTCCAGTTTCTTTAATAAGTGAACCAGTGAATTCTTTCTATTTTCACTTTTCACTTAGCATGGCAATTAATTAATAGTTATAAATGCTAGCTGACAGATTCAGTCTTTCCTGTGAGAATATTGGGACTGATCCTGATCATTTTTTTGGCTGATCCTATTTAAAATTAATTGATTCCCACCACCACCACCTAAAATTGCTTTTTTGTGCTATAACTAAGTCATGGGGTTTTTTTGTGTTTGTTTTTTTTGTTTGTTTGTTTGTTTGTTTTTGTTTTGTCTCTGAACTTAGTTCAGAGTTCGGTTATCCTGGTAATGATTTAAGTTTGAAAATCCAGATTTCTTGCCTTTAAGAATTTTGCTAACTTTGGACAATGTGTGTGAACAGAAGGGAAGTTCGGGCCTGAAATCATTATTCCAGCAAGCTATCCTTCAAGGATGTCTGGGTTTGTAGACCAAAAGACTGTGCCACTATATCACACATAGGCTCAAACAACAAATACTTCTTAGTTTTATGAGAGAAGAAAGGTCATTGCTAACTCCCATTACCTGTTTTTCAGCTTTGCAGCCAATCATGTTGCCTTTAGTCCTATGATATCATCTACCATGCTCTGTTCTTTTTTCTGTATTCCCCAGAACCTATGAAAGGAGAACTGTCATTTTTGCTTGGAGTCTTTGACATTAATGGAAGCAAGCCATTGAACTATTTATTGATGGGTAGCATGTCCTTGCTAATAAATATTATCTGATTTGGAAATCAGTTAGCTCTTTTGTTAAATTCTTAAATGGGACATCTTGTTTTAATAGATCTGCATAGTTTTCCTCCATGATTTCTTAAAAAATGGAATCCAGAATATATTTCGCATGATTTTCACATATATCTTACTTGCATTCTCAATGGGTATGGAAAGGGTGGGAGGGAGGGAGAATATTTGGAATCATTTTTAAATGTTAAGAATAAATAAAATAAATTTATTTTAAGTATTAAAAATAAAGTTAATTATGAGTGAAAAATGGAATCCATGATCTTTCCAAATAGTCTCAATTATTCTTAGATTTTTCTTTCTCCTTTAATTTTGCTGTATATCATTTGATTTTGATGTTAAATACTTTATTTTTTTTCAATCTTTTGATTGTTGTTTTGGCATTTCTTTCCTCATGGAGTCATTAGCTTCTATTTGCTCCACTATAATTTTAAGGGAGTTTTTTTTTTTTTTTTTTTTTTTTTTACTTTGGAAGCATTTTGCACAATTTGTACTTAAAAGCAATAAGCTATTAATATGTTCTTTGCATTATTTTCCCCAGAAATTTCATTTAATTTCTAATTATTAATCTCTAGAAATCTCATTTCATTTATAATGTCATTTAAAAAAAAGTCTTGTTTGATTTCTTCCAGAAATTCCCAGTAATTATTGGCAAATAGGTGCTTTTATTTTTAACTTTGTTTCTAGGCATTATTCTCTTTTTCTGGGTTTCTGTTTTAGGAGTCCCTGACTGAATTTGAAGAATCTTTAGCTTTTTTATGGTAAGAATCATTTTGGGTTTTGTTCCCCCTTTTAATGATTTTCTTGCCTTATTTCCTGAATTGGACCTTTGTGTTAAGGTTAAACTTTATGGAATTATGAAAAGCATATTAGTGTTTAACAATATTATCTGGAGTCTTGCTACTGCTTTCTCTATGCATTGTGTGCTGCATTCTTCAAACATGCTAAGGGTTCCTTAGGACATGAAACCATAGTCCTTGCATTGTAATGAAAGAAGCAGTTTTAGGCTTGGGATATCAGGATTATTTTGCTAATAATTAGAACCATCCAAAGGTATAATTCCCTGCCTTGAGAAGTGAATTCTCTTTCCCTGGAGATCTTGAAGAAAGTACTGAATGATGACTAGTTAATGAAGGGTTAGACTATATGATATCTGAGATCCGTTTTTACTTTGATATTCTGAGGTTCTTTGATTCTGCAAACCTTTTTTCTTGTTTGTTTATTTTGAACATTTAAATTGTATTTCAATGATCATTTCTGTACTAGATTTTGCTACAGCTACACTACAGGTTCTCACTTGGACAATTTTAATAATCAATATTTTATTTATTTTAATGTTGTTCATTGTCATGAGAGATGCAAGTTTCTTCTTCTTCTTCTTTTTTTTTTTTGCTTTTTGCTGAGCCAATTAAGGTTAAGTAACTTGCCCAGGGTCACACAGCTAGGGAATGTTAAGTGTCTGTGACCAGATTTAAACTCAGGTCCTCCTGACTTCAGGGCTGGTGCTCTATTCACTGTGCCACCTAACAGCTGCCCCCAGATGCAAGTTTCTTGACCATTAAAATGGAACTAGAGAAACATATTAATTTTTGAAGTTAGGGATATTAAAATATTTAAGGGAATAAATATGAAGCTATGATTGCTAGAGTCTGCCAAGACCAAAAAATCACTGTGTTCAGAATTTTCCTTTTTCCTTATCCATAATCTCTTTTTTGCTTTGACTTCCAGGACTTTTTGATTGAATTTAAATGTATGCTATCATATTCCTTAAATCAAGACCAGAAGAATCTAGAGTCAGAATAAGTGTGGCATATGAATGCATGAATAAATGAAAAAAAAATCATTTAAATGCCTAATATTTACTAGACATGCATAGATGACATTACAGACACAAAAACAAGTATAACCCTTGTCCTTGAGGAGCTTACTTACGGATAGGGTTATAAAATATAAACTGTGGTGTATTGTTCAGGAAAGAAGATTTTTCTTAGAGTCACCAGGATGTTAAACTAGTTTATAGGGCAGTTGATTGACATGTCCTTTCCATAAGCAATCAACATTGAGTCTCAGTCTATTTACATACCAGTATTTCATATCTATTACAATAGTATTATCATACATACAACTTGCCTTAGATGGTTGTTTTGAGAAAATCATTTATTGTTTTTTACTTCCTTTAATTTTTTATTTTTATAATTATGTGAAAAAATAATTTTTAACATTTTTTAAAGTGCAAGTTCCAAATTCTCTTTCTCCTTCTCCTTTCCTCTTCCTGAGACAGCAAATAATTTGATATAGATCATACATGTATACTCATGCAAAACATATTAGTGTTGTCATAAAAGAAAACAAAGACAAAAACACTTGAAAAAATAAAGCCCATTCTGTATTCAGACTTTATTAGTTCCTTCTCTTGAGGTGGGTAGCATTTTCTCATTATGAATCCTTCAAAATTGTCTTGGGTCATTGTACTGCTGAAAACAGCTAATCATGGTTGATCATCATATAATATCGCTGTTACTGGGCACAGTGTTCTACTGGTTCTGTTCACTTCTCTTTGCCTCAGTTCTAGTAAGTCTTTTCAATTTTGAGAAATTTAAATAGTTATCTAAGTGTCAGTGATTATTGTTACCTTGCCAATTATTCAGTTTCCTCATTTATAAATATACATTATACATTTATTTATATATGTATATAACTTTATGGGAACTATTGGGAGAAAAATGTTTTGCAAAACTGAAAATTCTTTCTAAATGTGAATTATTATTAGGAGTCAATCACGTACCTATTGATGTAGCACTTCTCACCTTTCTAACTAAGAGGTCTTCTTCTTTCCTCACCATGAATCATTTCTGATATGGAGGCAGCAGAGTCTCATTATAGGCATCATATGATTGAGAGAAATAGTTTAAGCATTGGATCTTATAAAGAAAAAGAACTCCACTTGTATGATTTTAAAAATGGATTAAAGAAATACAGCTGAGGACTCCTTCCTTTCCGAATCCTGGGAAATTGCTCTGACTTGTCTGCCATGTTATTTTCTCAAGGAATCACAGGGAGCTTTTTGCAAGATCACAGATGGTGTAGACCCCAATTATAACACTGGCAGGATTGCATATGCAGTTATCTATGCTGTACACTTTTTCTGGACCCATGATAGAGACAAGCAATTGAATAACAGAGTATAGGGCTCTCGGATCTTTAGAAGGAGTTATAGAGATTTTGAATCTGAAAATCTCTTGACAGAACTAGGGAAGTGATGTTTTGATATGGTAAAACATCACCTGGAATATTGT